>OZ024758.1:33426784-33429284 GCA_964016885.1 Eledone cirrhosa | reverse complement strand
TATTTTTAAGTGGGTCTTTCTCAGGGCCTTTCTACACTGGTTAGCTAATTTCCCTCCAGGGGTGGCGTCCACAAACATGACACTCTGATATCTCTGGTTGTCGTACCATGATGTGGCCTTCCCTATCTTATGTCTAGCCCTATCTAAGCTATTCCATGATTTGCTCCTGTATAGTGGGCAAATTCCTTTCATGTCCAGTTCTATGAGGGTCTTATACTTTTCCATGGCTCCTTCGTATACTCTGACTCTGTCTCTTTGGTTGTAGCCAGAGAACTGCATGCGGTTGATGAAGTGTTGGATGTGTCCTTCCATTTCTGTTGGGTCGCACATGCTGGACACATTCTTCATCACTCGTACCAAATCTGCGATCAAAATATTAAACTTAGCACTACTGGACATTGCTGAGTTTTTGAGTATCAGGTATTTGGAGGCCATGGGTTTAGCATAGTGTGAGTGGAGAATTTGGGCTCTCTCGTCTATAGTGTTAATCCAGAGTTCTGTGTCTAATACAGGTAGTCTATTGTTAGGGTGTTTGGAAGGGAAGTCTATAGTTACAGTTATACTCTGGTGTATGGAATTAGCTATCTGCTGGATGCTTTCCATCGTGCTACGTTCTAAATCAAACTTGTTAGTGCTCTCTAGTGGGGGTGTTCTTATAACTATATTGATATCGTCTACATAACGAGAGTACATGATGAGGTCTATGGAGCTTTCATTAAGGAGATCTTTAAGTCTCCTTTCCCACCATACCATGAAAAGGTTGGCAACATCGCCAGCTATGCTGACGCCGATGGCTGCTCCCTCATTTTGGGTGTAGATTTTCTCATTGAACTTAAATATGTGGCCCTTTAGGGTAGTTTTGATACTAGCCCCTATTGCATGTGCGACCATTTTTCTTACCTGATCAGTGTTTTGGGGGGTCCGTATAGCTTTGGTCCACCCAATCCACCTTCCTATGGGAGTCTTTTTAGCCATTGAGGTTATGGTGGGGGGTCTACCTCTTATAGGTCTACTAGGGCAGAAACATCTAAGGTCATGGCTGTCTAGGTAGTCAGTGTCGTAGGTAAGTCTAAGTAGGAGGCCCAGTTCGTCTGTGTCGACGTCGCAGAACTCCGCCTCACTCTCAATGATCATCTCCACACATCTTTTCACAGCAAAATCAATGTTAATGGATGGGTACAGTGACACCACATCCATGCTGCCTATTATGCAGTTGGATAGGCTCCTGTTTTTGTTGCACTCACTGATTCTGCTGAGGAGGTCCTCTGTACTTTCACATACATCTGGGGACATCTTGATTAAAGAAATGGCAACCATCAACCACATAGACATAACGGAGGAGGATGTGGTGTACGCCATTGATGAAATTAGAACAGACTCGGCTGCTGGACCTGATGGATTCCCAGCAGTTCTCCTAAAAATATGTAAGCGGGCCTTAGCAACTCCACTGAAGATGCTCTTCAGAAGCTTCTTGGCTAGCGGTGTACTACCCAGGGAGCTGAAAGAAGGCACAATATGCCCTATCCATAAAGGAGGTAGTAGAGCGGAGGCCAAGAACTATAGGCCAGTCTCCCTGACGTCGCATATCAGTAAGGTCATGGAGCGAGTCGTCAGAAAGAAACTAATCACTTTCCTCGAAGAAAATGACCGCCTGACTAGCACGCAACATGGCTTCCGCCCAGGAAGAAGCTGCCTTACACAGCTGCTACATCACTACGACTGGGTACTGAGACAACTACTAGACAGCTCACATGTAGACGTGATATATCTTGACTTTGCGAAGGCCTTTGACAAGGTCGACCACGGAATGATATGTCACAAACTACACGGACTCGGCATAACTGGAAAAGTAGGTGAGTGGCTGCATGGCTTCCTAAGGGACAGAAGCCAGGCAGTCGCAGCAAATGGGGCCCTCTCGAGGGAAACACCGATAACAAGTGGGGTGCCTCAGGGGACAGTCCTGGGACCACTACTGTTTTTGGTGGCTCTCTCGGACATGCCCTCTGTGGTGCATGCAACAACATCCCTCACTAGCTATGCTGATGACACTAAGGTAGCACAGGCAATCAAAAACCCGGCTGACGCTGCCCTTTTACAGCAGGATCTGGATGCCATATACAGATGGGCGGAAGAAAACAACATGCAGTTTAATGCTGGCAAATTCCAAGTCCTACAATACAAACCTGCAAACACAAATATAGTGGAACACAGCTACACAGGACCAGGAGGGACCGATATCCCCGTGTCAAAATCGATACGAGACCTGGGCATAGACATGAGCGATGATGCATCTTTTTCTTCACACATCATGAAGGTGGCGACAGCATGTAGACGATTCGCTGGCTGGATCTTGAGGACTTTCCTTACAAGAGATCGAGACACCATGTTGACACTGTGGAGGACTTTTGTCCTAAGCCGCCTGGACTACTGCTCCCAGCTGTGGTCACCCCATAGTGTCAAACTAACCACGGAGCTTGAGGCAATCCAGCGAAGCTACACC
>OZ024758.1:33392443-33424943 GCA_964016885.1 Eledone cirrhosa | reverse complement strand
ATATAATATAATATATATATGATCCACGTATCACCAGTATTATTACGCGGACCAATCAGAAACCAGAGGCCTATACTATCGCTTGCCTGGTTGCCTTTCGATATACGATATATGATGGATGGATGGACTGCGGAATCCTGGAGAGTGGAGGTGAGAGAGAAAAATCTGGACGCTCAGCGACAATGCCAAAGATAAAGACAAATTCACCCCTTGGACGAGAATGCGAGCACTCCTCATTGTTTCGACCGCGGACGGCTAACATAACCCCATCGCCCCCCGCCCCTCACCGCCCCCAACCCCCAAACGCAATCCAAAACTTCAGAGTTGGTACCATAAATGTAGGCACCCTAAAGGGTCGCGCTAACGAGGTTGTAGAAATGCTTGAACGTAAGGAGGTCGATGTTTGTTGTATTCAAGAGACCAGGTGGAGGGGTGGGTCTGCTAGGTTCATTGAGGGTAAAAAACGTTGTTATAAGCTTTTCTGGGTGGGAAACGACGATGGGCTGGGTGGAGTAGGAATCATGGTAGCAGAAAAGTGGGCAGATAAGATAATAGACGTAAATAGAGTGAACGACAGAATAATTAAAATACGACTTGTCCTCAATAGAACTACGGTGACAGTAATATCTGCGTACGCACCCCAATCCGGACTGCCCGGCACTATAAAAGACAGATTCTATGAGACACTGATGCTAACTACCTCCCAAATATCCGACAGTGACTATATAATTATCGCAGGCGACCTAAATGATCACGTTGGACAACATTGTGACGGCTACGACGAAATCCATGGAGGCTATGGGTTTGGTACTAGAAATGAGGAAGGCTCCAGAATCCTGGAATTCTGTGATGCAAATAACCTAACTATCTGTAACACTAACTTCAAAAAACGTGACAATCACCTGATCACCTATAGATCCGGGGAACACACAAGCCAGGTAGATTATATCCTTACCAGAAGACGTGACAGAGTGTCTGTTGTTAACACTAAATCCCTCCCCCATGAAGAATGCACCTCCCAACATAGACTGATAATTAGCGACCTCATAGTCAGGACGAGACGTACTCGACAACAGAAGAGGACTATCCTCAGGAGGAAAATATGGAAGCTAAAGGACCCCACAGCCAGGAATAAATTTCAAAGCATATTACTTGATGCTTTCGACAGTAAGGAAGAACATTTAGAGTCGGACAATATAGAGGGAGAGTGGGAATTTCTGAAAGCAAACCTGCTGTTGGCGACAGACGAGGTCTGTGGCTGGAGCAGGCCTGTAGGCAGGAGGAGAGTAACATGGTGGTGGAACAGTAAGGTGGAGGGGTCAATTAAGGCCAAAAAGCAGGCTTGGAAAGTATGGCGGGATGGGGGAAGTAGAGAGGACTATCAAGTGGCCAGGAGGGAAGCTAGGAGACAAGTGTACTTAGCAAGAAGGGAAGCTGAGGAAAGAAAGTTCAAGCATGTTCTACAACGCGATGACCAAAAACGTGAGGTGTTCAGGATTGCTAGGCAATGCGTCAAGGAAAACCGTGATATTGTCGGGGAGAAGTGTGTACTAAACGACGATGGCACACTTGCCATCACCGACGCTGATAAGAAGGTAGCTTGGAAGTGTCACTATGAAAGGCTTCTAAATGAGGAGAATAATTGGGAGAAAGGCAGTCTCCCCCATATCGACCCAATAGAGGGACCAGCAGTGTTAGTCGAGGGGAGTATAATAAGTAAGGCAACCAAGGATATGAAGACTGGTAAGGCGGCTGGGCCTTCGGAAATAGTTGCTGAGATGCTGAAGGCATCTGGCACGGTGGGACACACCATGGTCACCCGCATAGTTAACCAAGTCGTACAAAACGGGGTTGTTCCGAAGGACTGGCATAGCAGCATCATCGTTAACTGTTATAAGGGTAAAGGAGACGCCCTAGATAGGAGTAACTATAGAGGCATTAAATTAATCGACCAGGTCATGAAGGTCACGGAAAGAGTAATAGCGCAACTAATCAGAGAGAGAATTGACCTAGATGAAATGCAGTTCGGGTTTGTGTCAGGCAAAAGTACCACAGACGCTCTTTTCATAGTACGACAACTACAAGAGAAGTACCTAGCTAAAGGTAAACCCCTCTACTTAGCTTTTGTCGACTTGGAGAAAGCCTTCGACAGAGTCCCCCGCTCCATTATCTGGTGGGCTCTTAGAAAACTAGGCGTTGACGAATGGCTTGTGAGGGCTATACAAGCAATGTATAAAGAAACAGTCAGCAAGGTTAGAATTAACAACGAATATAGTGAAGAGTTTAGCGTAAAAGTCGGCGTCCATCAGGGCTCTGTTCTCAGTCCACTACTATTTATTATTGCCCTTCAGGCCATAACAGAGGAGTTCAAGACAGGCTGCCCATGGGAACTCCTATACGCAGACGACCTGACACTCATAGCGGAATCAATGGCCGAGCTAGAGAAGAAATTCCAAACATGGAAGCACGGCCTAGAGTCAAAAGGACTTAAAATTAACCTGGCTAAGACCAAAGTACTAGTTTGTAGGAAAGAAAACAAGGCGGCGGTCCCTTCTGGGAAATGGTCGTGCTCGGTGTGTAGGAAAGGCGTAGGTAGAAACTCCATTTTATGTCCTAAATGCAAAGTATGGGTGCATAAAAGATGTAGTGGGATCACAGGTAGGCTAACTAAGAACATAGATTTTACATGTGGCCGGTGCTCTGGTGCAATAAGTAGCAGCAAGTGCCCACAAACTACTAGCTCTTTCAATTGCGCAGAGGGTTCTATAGAAATAGTGGACAGCTTCCGTTACCTGGGCGATAAAATCAGCAGTGGGGGAGGGTGCTCTGAAAGTACTGTAGCTAGAGTCAGAACTGGTTGGAAAAAGTTCAGAGAGCTTATACCACTATTAGCTGCTAAAGGGTTCTCACTAAAAATGAAAGGCAGGTTGTACGATGCCTGCATACGAACAGCAATGCTACATGGCAGTGAGACCTGGGCATTGTGTGCAGAGGATATACGCAGACTAGAGAGGAACGAAGCTTGCATGCTCCGCTGGATGTGTAACAGTAATATACGTGAACGGCAAAGCATAAACGAACTAAGGAATAAATTAGAGATAAGAGGGATCAGATGTTGTTTACTCGAGAGAAGGCTACGTTGGTATGGACACGTGATGCGCATGAAAGTCGATAGCTGTATAACAAAGTGCAGGGCAATAAAGATAGACGGTAGTCACGGAATAGGCAGACCTAGAAAAACCTGGGACGAGCTGATAAACTCCGACATCACACACTTACACCTCTCCAAGACAATGTCACTGGACCGAGACCTTTGGCGGTACTCAGTAACAGAGAAGACCCGCCTTACCTAAATATATAGTAAAACCTACTCCAGCCAGTAGGCATCTCTAACAAATACACCCCGTCCCACCACCCCCACCCGATCCACACCACCCCGTTCTATGTAAAGTTATGTTGGTGCCGCGCCATCGAGGCCGAAACAAATGAGATCGTGTAGGTGTCACGACAAAAAAACACACAGTCCACGCTGTAATGTGGCCGTGTAGGCAACACGGTAAAAACCTCCCAGACCCACACTGTAAATGTGGTTGGTGTTAGGAAGGGCATCCAACTGTAGAAAACCTGCCAGACAGTCCTATGCGAGCAAGACAATCACTCTTGCCTCAAGTGGGACTACCCCCGTCCAAACCCATGCAAGCGTGGAACACGGACGTTAAACGTTGATGATGATGATGATGATGATGATGATATAATATAATATATATATAATATAATATATATATAATATAATATATATATAATATAATATAATATATATATATAATATAATATATATATATAATATAATATATATATAATATAATATAATATAATATATATATATAATATAATATATATATATAATATTATATTTTATCTGGTGATTCTATAGATATGTTTTATGATATATATTATATATATATATATATATATATATATATATATATTATATATATATTATATATATATATTATATATATATATTATATATATATAAGTAGAAGTTGTATTTAATTTGTTGGAAGTCCGACAAACATAAATGTTTATAACTGATTTAGAGCACTCAAGCTAGTGGAGTAAATATTCAATGATATTAAATAAATGGAAACTATATTTATAAAACCATATTTATTTTATTATATATATTTCAAAATATAATAAAATAAATATGGTTTTACAAATATAGCTTCCATTTATTTAATATCATTGTATATATATATATATTTTCCATTATTCAAACAATTTACATAAATTAGATGAAATGAGAAGAAAAGCTAAAATATAACAAAGGCTACAACTTTAAAACATAAATGATAGAGTAAGTAGTACTAGAAGCATTAAAATGTACAGAGACATCAGCAAGTTCAAGACCTAATTATTACCATTAGTTCACCGTCACCTTACAACTACAAGTTTTACAGTGATCTTATGAAACACTGAGGTTACATAAGAACCATACATCACAGATTAACAACCATATAATTATTTCTAAGGTAGACACCTCAGAATTGGGGGAATTAGATAGAAATCAGCATAGAGATTATATCATAAGTAAATAATTTATAATCTCTAAGCTTAATTGATTTACTGAACTAGAGTTAATACTACTATTAAGACAAATACAAGTGGAATTAATTCTGCTTGCAGATGTATCGTCACAAATATTCACCAAGTAGAAATATGCACAACAATCAATATTTTGTTTTTCTCATGCAAGTGTGATGAAGAATCAACTTCTTGACCTGCTTATTCAGTACCAATACTTAATATTTTATCCAAAACGTCCCCCTCCTCCTCTTGCTCTACAGACACCCATCTCTCTTCGTGCCCCACCCCCTGTTCCACAAAAGTGCATCCCTCTCCTCAGCTCACAATCTTAACATCATGAGTTCATTTCTGGTGAAGTGTTGTGTCTTTGAACAAGATGCTTTATTCCACGTTGCTTCAGTTCACTCAGTTGCCAAAAATAAGTTGTACTTGTAATTCAAAGAACGAGCTTTGTGTATAGACTGTGTCACACTGAATATTCCTGAGAACTATCTTAAGGGTGGGGGGTGTTTGTAGAATGATCAGTCACTTCTTCACCCACTTATTCCTGAGAGAGTTGTGGGGGCAGAGACTTCAGACTCTCCCTCCAGCAGGTTGTCACAATCAACCATTTTCAATTGATCCGGCTGGATCCCCAAGCGAGACCAGCCAAGCTCATGGATGTTATCCAACTATTTTGCACAGGGTCTGCCTCTGGGCCTCCTGTGGGTTATTTTTTCCCATAAAACCTGTCCAAAGATTCTTTCCTAAGACATTCTAACCACATGTCCAGAGTATCGGAGCTGTGATCTCACAATTTGGAGAAGTAGTGGCTCTACATGGAACAACTCCCTTATCTCCGAGCTCATTTCAGTCACTTGCAAGTTAATTTCCCAAGCATGCTGTTGTGTTGCATCTGTAATTCAAAGAACCAGCTCTGTGTATAGTCTGTGTCACACTGAATCTTCTTGAGAACTATATTAAGGGTGCAAGGTGGCTGTGGAATGGTCAGTCATATGCATGCTGTTGTGTTTGAACAACTGGAACACTCACTGCTAGAAGCAATGGAGATCCAACAACAAATATATCTAAGATTATCTAGTATATCTTAATCTGAATTGACAAGATTCACTGAGTGGGAAGTGGGGTTGAGTGTCGCTAGCAATGAGATCTACCCAGGTCTACTTGACTCCAATCATCTCTTCCTGTCACCATTTTATATCCTCAAAAGATCATCATCTCTCTGAAATTCCTTTATTCATCTATGCTTTTCTTCTAGTTCAAAAGTGCTCATGTAGGTGTCATGAGAAAAAGCACCCAGCCCACACTATAAAGTGGTCATATAGGTGTCACAAAAAGCACCCAGTCCACACTGTAAAGTGGTTGTGTAAGTGACACAAAAAGCACCCAGTACTCACTGTAAATGTGGTTGGCATTAGGAAGGGCATCCAGCTGTAAAAATCAAATGAAAATCAGTTCCGTATGAGCAAGACATGGTCACCTGACCTCGTCTATCTCACAACAGATCTCGTCTAACCCATGCTAGCAAGAAGAACCACCACACTGATCTTAAAACAACTGTGAAGGCCATCATCTCCTTTCAAAACCACAAGTTCCTGCTGGTGCATCTTCCTCATCTCCAGTGGAATATAATGCCGCATGAAGAAAATTAATATTTGCAGAAGATTTATTTTACTCAAAATCAAACAGGATTTAGTAGATTATTTATTTAAATTGACAGTTCTTATTTCTTTTGATTGAAATCCATGTTAATAAGAAAAAATAGATGGATATTATGTTATTAATGATGAGGAGGGGGGGGGGGGGGTGAAGACAAAGAGGAGACAGTTGAAAAAATATATATGTTTGCAATGATAGTAATGTTAGCTAGTAGTTGTAGTGATTTTGTTGGTAACTTTAATCAAATATTTATTTTATTACAGCAATACAACAGTAGGAAACAATGTCACTGATGATGTCACAGATGTGTGATGAAAGAAACTATATATATATATACATTTTTAACAGTTGGTCAATCAATGATAAATATTGATTGCCAGCTGAATCAATTATAGAAATATAATATATACTGAAACAAAAGCCAACCCAAACCAAACAGATATTTCTGGCAATATGATGAGAATATGGCCCTCTCCAAATTATGACATTATTTTATAAACTCCACAAGAATGAGAGGCAAAAATCAAGACTAGGACTCAAGTAAGAACAGAACTACGAACATTATTGGCAGGAAAATCATACTTTATATCACTTAACCATTATTCTACCACCTTTGCCAATATACCATTTGTATCATGGTATTACAAATACATTGTTTCAATAATGAAAATTCTGTTCACAATTAACAGGGTATATAAGAGGGTCAGCTGAAAAGTTCATAGGCTGACCAAGGTACTCTTATGGAATGATCAAATGAGGATTGTTTTTCAACAGTCCTTGGAGAGTAACAATACTGTTATTGATAAGAGGAGTTGAAATTAATGCATGCAAGATTTCACAGCTCTAGCATCACTCCTTCATAGTCAGCCTATGAATTTTTCAGCTGACCATCGTATGTATGTATGTATATATATATCCCTATGTATCCCAGTACAACCCGTCTCATGGTCGGGTCGTTGGCGATTAAACTGGCAACCCCACCAAGGTTTCTTAGTGAGGAGGGTGACTTTGGACATCCTGCAGGACTAAAAACAAAACCTGTCAAAGGGCAAAGGAGCTCTTAAGAGTCAATGGCCATCCAAAATCACCGGGAGGGATGACCCCTTAGCCTTTGTCAAGGCAGAATTCTAGGAGAAGGAAAACTCTGATATAACACCTGCAACCCTGATGGTATCCAATGATGTTGACGTGTTCTTCTTTTTGGTAAATATCATCTTGGTTAAGAGAGTGGGACTGGCTTTGTGCAGTGCCTTTGCTCACTATAAAAGCTTCACTGCACAGGCATTGCTTTATATCTGGAGATCTCTCTGCACTTGTTGTCACATGGTACCATGGGCCCAGCACTATGTGTCAATAATTGTTACAAGTGTAGTATTTGTACCAGAGTTTTCAAGTTGCTGGCTGGACTAAAAAGTCACACTCGTTCAGCGCATCGGTAGGGGTTCTCCTACATGGATATAAAGTAGTGGCTTTTAATGAATATACTTTACTAACGTACTGAGTCCCTTCATTAACAGAGGTTACCTCCCGATTTACAGCAGGATTCCTACACATATATATATACATTTATATACATATGCAGACACGCGCACACATGCGCGCACTTCGCTGGGATGCTCAATCTTGGCTTGGCAGCCGTTGAGAATGGAGATCCCGTTGAACGCTACCGCCAAGTGCGAATTTCACGCAGTTATTATATACGAGGGCAATCCCAAAAGTAAGGTCTCCTTCCAAGGAAAACATGCGTAAAGATCGGCGGATCACTCTGGATGCTCTCTGCATTTTGGTTCCTGAGGTTTCCCGAAGCACCATCCACAGGATTTTAATGGAAAAGTTGCAATATCAGAAGGAGACCTTACTTTTGGGATTGCCCTTGTATATGGAGGCACATAGCTTAGTGGTTAGATCATTGGCCTTGCAATCGAAAGGTTGTGAGTTCAATTCTCAGACCGGGTGATGTGTTGTTTCCTTGAGCAAGACACTTTATTTCACATTGCTCCAGTTTACTCAGCTGTAGAAATGAGATGATAGGGACTGGGGTCCCTATCATTCCACTGCAAAGTGGTTGTGGAAGTGCCACGGCAAAAAAGCACCCAGCACTCACTGTAAATGAGGTTAGTGTTAGGAAGGGCATCCAGCTGTAGAAATCAAGCCAGAATCAGTTCCCATCCCACCCTTGCAAGCAGGGAAAAGTGGACGTAAAATTATTGTATGGTATAGTATGGTATGGCATGGTATAGTATGGCATGACATGATATGGTGTGGTATGGTTTGATATAGTATGGTATGGCATGGTATAGTATGGTATGGTATAGTATGGTATGGTATGGTATAGCATGGTATGATATAGCATGGTAAGGTATGGTATGATACAGAATGGTATGATATGGTATGGTATGATATGGTATGGTATAGTATGGTACAGTATAGTATGGTATGGTATAGCATGGTATGGTATGATATAGAATGGTATGGTATAGTATGGTATAGGATGGTATGATATAGGATGGTATGGTATAGTCCCGTAACACCTGAAGTCATAGAGGCCCCGAAGTAGCATAGAATGTTTCTTGGGTCTTTTAAAGCCTGGCAGAGTCCATCTCTCTCTCAATCTAAACACAGAGAAATAAGTAGAAAGACAGGAAGTGAGAAAGAGATATAGAAGAAGAATCAACCCCAGTACTAGACTGGTACTTTTGTTTATCAACCTTGAAAGGATGCATTAAAACAGATGGTTTACTATTAAAATCTCCAGCCAGCAAGTTTATATGGTCAGTAATAAAGCTACTTATGGAGGCACATGGCTTAGTGGTTAGAGCATTGGCCTTGCAATCGAAAGGTTGTGAGTTCAATTCTCACACCGGGTGATGTGTTGTTTCCTTGAGCAAGACACTTTATTTCACATTGCTCCAGTTTACTCAGCTGTAGAAATGAGATGATAGGACTGGGGTCCCTATCATTCCACTGCAAAGTGGTCGTGGAGGTGCCACGACAAAAAAGCACCCAGCACTCACTGTAAATGAGGTTGGTGTTAGGAAGGGCATCCAGCTGTAGAAATCATGCCAGAATCAGTTCCAGTCCCACCCTTGCAAGCAGGGAAAAGTGGACGTAAAATGATGATAATGATGATGATATACTACTGGGTAAGGGTTTATAGCACTCAACAATCTACCACAGGTCAACAGTTTACCACTATCTAGCTCACTGATATACAGCAAAACATAACAGCTTTATTGTTATACAGCCATTAACAACAGCAACAGTGTCACTAGTACTGTCACCAACAGTGTCACTAGTACTGTCACCAACAGTGTCACTAGTACTGTCACCAACAGTGTCACTAGTACTGTCACCAACAGTGACACTAGTACTGTCACCAACAGTGACACTAGTACTGTCACCAACAGTGACACTAGTACTGTCACCAACAGTGTCACTAGTACTGTCACCACCAACAGTGTCACTAGTACTGTCACCACCAACAGTGTCACTAGTACTGTCACCAACAGTGTCACTAGTACTGTCACCAACAGTGTCACTAGTACTGTCACCAACAGTGTCACTAGTACTGTCACCAACAGTGTCACTAGTACTGTCACCAACAGTGTCACTAGTACTGTCACCAACAGTGTCACTAGTACTGTCACCACCAACAGTGTCACTAGTACTGTCACCAACAGTGTCACTAGTACTGTCACCAACAGTGTCACTAGTACTGTCACCAACAGTGTCACTAGTACTGTCACCAACAGTGTCACTAGTACTGTCACCAACAGTGTCACTAGTACTGTCACCAACAGTGTCACTAGTACTGTCACCAACAGTGTCACTAGTACTGTCACCACCAACAGTGACACTAGTACTGTCACCAGCAGTGTCACTAGTACTGTCACCAACAGTGTCACTAGTACTGTCACCAACAGTGACACTAGTACTGTCACCAGCAGTGTCACTAGTACTGTCACCAACAGTGTCACTAGTACTGTCACCAACAGTGTCACTAGTACTGTCACCAACAGTGACACTAGTACTGTCACCAGCAGTGTCACTAGTACTGTCACCAACAGTGTCACTAGTACTGTCACCAACAGTGTCACTAGTACTCTCACCAACAGTGTCACTAGTACTGTCACCAACAGTGTCACTAGTACTGTCACCAACAGTGTCACTAGTACTGTCACCAACAGTGTCACTAGTACTGTCACCAACAGCGTCACTAGTACTGTCACCAACAGTGTCACTAGTACTGTCACCACCAACAGTGACACTAGTACTGTCACCAACAGTGTCACTAGTACTGTCACCAACAGTGTCACTAGTACTGTCACCACCAACAGTGTCACTAGTACTGTCACCAACAGTGTCACTAGTACTGTCACCACCAACAGTGTCACTGGTACTGTCACCAACAGTGTCACTAGTACTGTCACCAACAGTGTCACTAGTACTGTCACCAACAGTGACACTAGTACTGTCACCAACAGTGACACTAGTAGTCACCAACAGTAACACTAGTACTGTCACCAACAGTGTCACTAGTACTGTCACCACCAACAGTGTCACTAGTACTGTCACCAACAGTGTCACTAGTACTGTCACCAACAGTGTCACTAGTACTGTCACCAACAGTGTCACTAGTACTGTCACCAACAGTGTCACTAGTACTGTCACCAATAGTGACACTAGTACTGTCACCACCAACAGTGTCACTAGTACTGTCACCAACAGTGTCACTAGTACTGTCACCAACAGTGTCACTAGTACTGTCACCAACAGTGACACTAGTACTGTCACCAACAGTGACACTAGTACTGTCACCAACAGTGACACTAGTACTGTCACCAACAGTGTCACTAGTACTGTCACCACCAACAGTGTCACTAGTACTGTCACCAACAGTGTCACTAGTACTGTCACCAACAGTGTCACTAGTACTGTCACCACCAACAGTGTCACTAGTACTGTCACCAAAAGTGTCACTAGTACTGTGACCAACAGTGTCACTAGTACTGTCACCAACAGTGTCACTAGTACTGTCACCACCAACAGTGTCACTAGTACTGTCACAACAGTGTCACTAGTACTGTCACCAACAGTGTCACTAGTACAGTCACCAACAGTGTCACTAGTACTGTCACCAACAGTGACACTAGTACTGTCACCAACAGTGTCACTAGTACTGTCACCACCAACAGTGACACTAGTACTGTCACCAACAGTGTCACTAGTACTGTCACCAACAGTGTCACTAGTACTGTCACGAACAGTGTCACTAGTACTGTCACGAACAGTGTCACTAGTACTGTCACCAACAGTGTCACTAGTACTGTCACCAACAGTGTCACTAGTACTGTCACCACCAACAGTGTCACTAGTACTGTCACCAACAGTGTCACTAGTACTGTCAGCAACAGTGTCACCAGTACTGTCACCAACAGTGTCACTAGTACTGTCACCAACAGTGACACTAGTACTGTCACCAACAGTGACACTAGTACTGTCACCAACAGTGTCACTAGTACTGTCACCACCAACAGTGTCACTAGTACTGTCACCAACAGTGTCACTAGTACTGTCACCAACAGAGTCACTAGTACTGTCACCAGCAGTGTCACTAGTACTGTCACCAACAGTGTCACTAGTACTGTCACCACCAACAGTGTCACTAGTACTGTCACCAACAGTGTCACTAGTACTGTCACCAACAGAGTCACTAGTACTGTCACCAGCAGTGTCACTAGTACTGTCACCAACAGTGTCACTAGTACTGTCACCAACAGTGTCACTAGTACTGTCACCAACAGTGTCACTAGTACTGTCACCAACTGTGTCACTAGTACTGTCACCAACAGTGACACTAGTACTGTCACCACCAACAGTGTCACTAGTACTGTCACCAACAGTGTCACTAGTACTGTCACCAACTGTGTCACAGTGTCACTAGTACTGTCACCAACAGTGTCACTAGTACTGTCACCAACAGTGTCACTAGTACTGTCACCAACAGCGTCACTAGTACTGTCACCACCAACAGTGTCACTAGTACTGTCACCAACAGTGTCACTAGTACTGTCACCAACAGTGACACTAGTACTGTCACCAACAGTGACACTAGTACTGTCACCAACAGTGACACTAGTACTGTCACCAACAGTGACACTAGTACTGTCACCAACAGTGTCACTAGTACTGTCACCACCAACAGTGTCACTAGTACTCTCACCAACAGTGTCACTAGTACTGTCACCAACAGTGTCACTAGTACTGTCACCAACAGTGTCACTAGTACTGTCACCAACAGCGTCACTAGTACTGTCACCAACAGTGTCACTAGTACTGTCACCACCAACAGTGTCACTAGTACTGTCACCACCAACAGTGTCACTAGTACTGTCACCACCAACAGTGTCACTAGTACTGTCACCAACAGTGTCACTAGTACTGTCACCAACAGTGTCACTAGTACTGTCACCACCAACAGTGTCACTAGTACTGTCACCAACAGTGTCACTAGTACTGTCACCAACAGTGTCACTAGTACTGTCACCAACAGTGTCACTAGTACTGTCACCAACAGTGTCACTAGTACTGTCACCAACAGTGTCACTAGTACTGCCACCACCAACAGTGTCACTAGTACTGTCACCAACAGTGTCACTAGTACTGTCACCAACAGTGTCACTAGTACTGCCACCACCAACAGTGTCACTAGTACTGTCACCAACAGTGTCACTAGTACTGTCACCAACAGTGTCACTAGTACTGTCACCAACAGTGTCACTAGTACTGTCACCAACAGTGTCACTAGTACTGTCACCAACAGTGTCACTAGTACTGTCACCAACAGTGTCACTAGTACTGTCACCAACAGTGTCACTAATACTGTCACCAACAGTGTCACTAGTACTGTCACCACCAACAGTGTCACTAGTACTGTCACCAACAGTGTCACTAGTACTGTCACCAACAGTGTCACTAGTACTGTCACCAACAGTGTCACTAGTACTGTCACCAACAGTGTCACTAGTACTGTCACCGACAGTGTCACTAGTACTGTCACCACCAACAGTGTCACTAGCACTGTCACCAACAGTGTCACTAGTACTGTCACCAACAGTGTCACTAGTACTGTCACCAACAGTGTCACTAGTACTGTCACCAACAGTGTCACTAGTACTGTCACCAACAGTGACACTAGTACTGTCACCAACAGTGACACTAGTACTGTCACCAACAGTGACACTAGTACTGTCACCAACAGTGTCACTAGTACTGTCACCACCAACAGTGTCACTAGTACTGTCACCAACAGTGTCACTAGTACTGTCACCAACAGTGTCACTAGTACTGTCACCAACAGTGTCACTAGTACTGTCACCAACAGTGTCACTAGTACTGTCACCAACAGTGACACTAGTACTGTCACCAACAGTGACACTAGTACTGTCACCAACAGTGACACTAGTACTGTCACCAACAGTGTCACTAGTACTGTCACCACCAACAGTGTCACTAGTACTGTCACCAACAGTGTCACTAGTACTGTCACCACCAACAGTGTCACTAGTACTGTCACCAAAAGTGTCACTAGTACTGTGACCAACAGTGTCACTAGTACTGTCACCAACAGTGTCACTAGTACTGTCACCACCAACAGTGTCACTAGTACTGTCACAACAGTGTCACTAGTACTGTCACCAACAGTGTCACTAGTACAGTCACCAACAGTGTCACTAGTACTGTCACCAACAGTGACACTAGTACTGTCACCAACAGTGTCACTAGTACTGTCACCACCAACAGTGACACTAGTACTGTCACCAACAGTGTCACTAGTACTGTCACCAACAGTGTCACTAGTACTGTCACGAACAGTGTCACTAGTACTGTCACGAACAGTGTCACTAGTACTGTCACCAACAGTGTCACTAGTACTGTCACCAACAGTGACACTAGTACTGTCACCAACAGTGTCACTAGTACTGTCACCACCAACAGTGTCACTAGTACTGTCACCAACAGTGTCACTAGTACTGTCAGCAACAGTGTCACCAGTACTGTCACCAACAGTGTCACTAGTACTGTCACCAACAGTGACACTAGTACTGTCACCAACAGTGACACTAGTACTGTCACCAACAGTGTCACTAGTACTGTCACCACCAACAGTGTCACTAGTACTGTCACCAACAGTGTCACTAGTACTGTCACCAACAGAGTCACTAGTACTGTCACCAGCAGTGTCACTAGTACTGTCACCAACAGTGTCACTAGTACTGTCACCACCAACAGTGTCACTAGTACTGTCACCAACAGTGTCACTAGTACTGTCACCAACAGAGTCACTAGTACTGTCACCAGCAGTGTCACTAGTACTGTCACCAACAGTGTCACTAGTACTGTCACCAACAGTGTCACTAGTACTGTCACCAACTGTGTCACTAGTACTGTCACCAACAGTGACACTAGTACTGTCACCACCAACAGTGTCACTAGTACTGTCACCAACAGTGTCACTAGTACTGTCACCAACTGTGTCACAGTGTCACTAGTACTGTCACCAACAGTGTCACTAGTACTGTCACCAACAGTGTCACTAGTACTGTCACCAACAGCGTCACTAGTACTGTCACCACCAACAGTGTCACTAGTACTGTCACCAACAGTGTCACTAGTACTGTCACCAACAGTGACACTAGTACTGTCACCAACAGTGACACTAGTACTGTCACCAACAGTGACACTAGTACTGTCACCAACAGTGACACTAGTACTGTCACCAACAGTGTCACTAGTACTGTCACCACCAACAGTGTCACTAGTACTCTCACCAACAGTGTCACTAGTACTGTCACCAACAGTGTCACTAGTACTGTCACCAACAGTGTCACTAGTACTGTCACCAACAGCGTCACTAGTACTGTCACCAACAGTGTCACTAGTACTGTCACCACCAACAGTGTCACTAGTACTGTCACCACCAACAGTGTCACTAGTACTGTCACCAACAGTGTCACTAGTACTGTCACCAACAGTGTCACTAGTACTGTCACCACCAACAGTGTCACTAGTACTGTCACCAACAGTGTCACTAGTACTGTCACCAACAGTGTCACTAGTACTGTCACCAACAGTGTCACTAGTACTGTCACCAACAGTGTCACTAGTACTGTCACCAACAGTGTCACTAGTACTGCCACCACCAACAGTGTCACTAGTACTGTCACCAACAGTGTCACTAGTACTGTCACCAACAGTGTCACTAGTACTGCCACCACCAACAGTGTCACTAGTACTGTCACCAACAGTGTCACTAGTACTGTCACCAACAGTGTCACTAGTACTGTCACCAACAGTGTCACTAGTACTGTCACCAACAGTGTCACTAGTACTGTCACCAACAGTGTCACTAGTACTGTCACCAACAGTGTCACTAGTACTGTCACCAACAGTGTCACTAGTACTGTCACCAACAGTGTCACTAATACTGTCACCAACAGTGTCACTAGTACTGTCACCACCAACAGTGTCACTAGTACTGTCACCAACAGTGTCACTAGTACTGTCACCAACAGTGTCACTAGTACTGTCACCAACAGTGTCACTAGTACTGTCACCAACAGTGTCACTAGTACTGTCACCGACAGTGTCACTAGTACTGTCACCACCAACAGTGTCACTAGCACTGTCACCACCAACAGTGTCACTAGCACTGTCACCAACAGTGTCACTAGTACTGTCACCAACAGTGTCACTAGTACTGTCACCAACAGTGTCACTAGTACTGTCACCAACAGTGTCACTAGTACTGTCACCAACAGTGACACTAGTACTGTCACCAACAGTGACACTAGTACTGTCACCAACAGTGTCACTAGTACTGTCACCACCAACAGTGTCACTAGTACTGTCACCAACAGTGTCACTAGTACTGTCACCAACAGTGTCACTAGTACTGTCACCAACAGTGTCACTAGTACTGTCACCAACAGTGTCACTAGTACTGTCAACAACAGTGTCACTAGTACTGTCACCAACAGCGTCACTAGTACTGTCACCAACAGTGTCACTAGTACTGTCACCACCAACAGTGTCACTAGTACTGTCACCAACAGTGTCACTAGTACTGTCACCAACAGTGACACTAGTACTGTCAGCAACAGTGTCACTAGTACTGTCACCACCAACAGTGTCACTAGTACTGTCACCAACAGTGTCACTAGTACTGTCACCAACAGTGACACTAGTACTGTCAGCAACAGTGTCACTAGTACTGTCACCAACAGTGACACTAGTACTGTCAGCAACAGTGTCACTAGTACTGTCACCAACAGTGACACTAGTACTGTCACCAACAGTGACACTAGTACTGTCACCAACAGTGACACTAGTACTGTCAGCAACAGTGTCACTAGTACTGTCACCACCAACAGTGTCACTAGTACTGTCACCAACAGTGTCACTAGTACGGTCACCACCAACAGTGACACTAGTACTGTCAGCAACAGTGTCACTAGTACTGTCACCACCAACAGTGTCACTAGTACTGTCACCAACAGTGACACTAGTACTGTCACCACCAACAGTGTCACTAGTACTGTCACCAACAGTGACACTAGTACTGTCACCAACAGTGTCACTAGTACTGTCACCAACAGTGACACTAGTACTGTCACCAACAGTGACACTAGTACTGTCACCAACAGTGACACTAGTACTGTCACCAACAGTGACACTAGTACTGTCAGCAACAGTGTCACTAGTACTGTCACCACCAACAGTGTCACTAGTACTGTCACCAACAGTGTCACTAGTACTGTCACCAACAGTGTTACTAGTACTGTCACCAACAGTGTCACTAGTACTGTCACCAACAGTGTCACTAGTACTGTCACCAACAGTGTCACTAGTACTGTCACCAACAGTGTCACTAGTACTGTCACCAACAGTGTCACTAGTACTGTCAGCAACAGTGTCACTAGTACTGTCACCAACAGTGTCACTAGTACTGTCACCAACAGTGTCACTAGTACTGTCACCAACAGTGACACTAGAACTGTCACCAACAGTGACACTAGTACTGTCACCAACAGTGACACTAGTAGTCACCAACAGTGACACTAGTACTGTCACCAACAGTGTCACTAGTACTGTCACCACCAACAGTGTCACTAGTACTGTCACCAACAGTGTCACTAGTACTGTCACCAACAGAGTCACTAGTACTGTCACCAACAGTGTCACTAGTACTGTCACCAACAGTGTCACTAGTACTGTCACCAACTGTGTCACTAGTACTGTCACCAACTGTGTCACTAGTACTGTCACCAACAGTGACACTAGTACTGTCACCACCAACAGTGTCACTAGTACTGTCACCAACAGTGTCACTAGTACTGTCACCAACAGTGTCACAGTGTCACTAGTACTGTCACCAACTGTGTCACTAGTACTGTCACCAACAGTGTCACTAGTACTGTCACCAACAGTGTCACTAGTACTGTCACCAACAGTGTCACTAGTACTGTCACCAACAGTGTCACTAGTACTGTCACCAACAGCGTCACTAGTACTGTCACCAACAGTGTCACTAGTACTGTCACCACCAACAGTGTCACTAGTACTGTCACCAACAGTGCCACTAGTACTGTCACCAACAGTGTCACTAGTACTGTCACCAACAGTGACACTAGTACTGTCACCAACAGTGACACTAGTACTGTCACCAACAGTGACACTAGTAGTCACCAACAGTGACACTAGTACTGACCAACAGTGACACTAGTACTGTCACCAACAGTGTCACTAGTACTGTCACCACCAACAGTGTCACTAGTACTGTCACCAACAGTGTCACTAGTACTGTCACCAACAGTGTCACTAGTACTGTCACCAACAGTGTCACTAGTACTGTCACCAACAGTGTCACTAGTACTGTCACCAACAGTGTCACTAGTACTGTCACCAACAGTGACACTAGTAGTCACCAACAGTGACACTAGTACTGTCACCAACAGTGTCACTAGTACTGTCACCACCAACAGTGTCACTAGTACTGTCACCAACAGTGTCACTAGTACTGTCACCAACAGTGTCACTAGTACTGTCACCAACAGTGTCACTAGTACTGTCACCAACAGTGTCACTAGTACTGTCACCAACAGTGTCACTTGTACTGTCACCAACAGTGTCACTAGTACTGTCAACAACAGTGTCACTAGTACTGTCACCAACAGCGTCACTAGTACTGTCACCAACAGTGTCACTAGTACTTTCACCACCAACAGTGTCACTAGTACTGTCACCAACAGTGTCACTAGTACTGTCACCAACAGTGTTACTAGTACTGTCACCAACAGTGTCACTAGAACTGTCACCAACAGTGTCACTAGTACTGTCACCAACAGTGACACTAGTACTGTCACCAACAGTGACACTAGTACTGTCACCAACAGTGACACTAGTACTGTCACCAACAGTGACACTAGTACTGTCACCAACAGTGACACTAGTACTGTCACCAACAGTGACACTAGTACTGTCAGCAACAGTGTCACTAGTACTGTCACCACCAACAGTGTCACTAGTACTGTCACCAACAGTGTCACTAGTACTGTCACCAACAGTGTCACTAGTACTGTCACCAACAGTGTCACTAGTACTGTCACCACCAACAGTGTCACTAGTACTGTCACCAACAGTGTCACTAGTACTGTCACCAACAGTGTCACTAGTACTGTCACCAACAGTGTCACTAGTACTGTCACCAACAGTGACACTAGTACTGTCACCAACAGTGACACTAGTAGTCACCAACAGTGACACTAGTACTGTCACCAACAGTGTCACTAGTACTGTCACCAACAGTGTCACTAGTACTGTCACCACCAACAGTGTCACTAGTACTGTCACCAACAGTGTCACTAGTACTGTCACCAACAGAGTCACTAGTAGTCACCAACAGTGTCACTAGTACTGTCACCAACAGTGTCACTAGTACTGTCACCAACTGTGTCACTAGTACTGTCACCACCAACAGTGTCACTAGTACTGTCACCAACAGTGTCACAGTGTCACTAGTACTGTCACCAACTGTGTCACTAGTACTGTCACCAACAGTGTCACTAGTACTGTCACCAACAGTGTCACTAGTACTGTCACCAACAGTGTCACTAGTACTGTCACCAACAGTGTCACTAGTACTGTCACCAACAGCGTCACTAGTACTGTCACCAACAGTGTCACTAGTACTGTCACCACCAACAGTGTCACTAGTACTGTCACCAACAGTGTCACTAGTACTGTCACCAACAGTGTCACTAGTACTGTCACCAACAGTGACACTAGTACTGTCACCAACAGTGACACTAGTACTGTCACCAACAGTGTCACTAGTACTGTCACCACCAACAGTGTCACTAGTACTGTCACCAACAGTGTCACTAGTACTGTCACCAACAGTGTCACTAGTACTGTCACCAACAGTGTCACCAGTACTGTCACCAACAGTGTCACTAGTACTGTCACCAATAGTGACACTAGTACTGTCACCACCAACAGTGTCACTAGTACTGTCACCAACAGTGTCACTAGTACTGTCACCAACAGTGTCACTAGTACTGTCACCAACAGTGACACTAGTACTGTCACCAACAGTGACACTAGTACTGTCACCAACAGTGACACTAGTACTGTCACCAACAGTGACACTAGTACTGTCACCAACAGTGTCACTAGTACTGTCACCACCAACAGTGTCACTAGTACTGTCACCAACAGTGTCACTAGTACTGTGACCAACAGTGTCACTAGTACTGTCAACAACAGTGTCACTAGTACTGTCACCACCAACAGTGTCACTAGTACTGTCACCAACAGTGTCACTAGTACTGTCACCAACAGTGTCACTAGTACTGTCACCACCAACAGTGTCACTAGTACTGTCACCAACAGTGTCACTAGTACTGTGACCAGTGTCACTAGTACTGTGACCAGTGTCACTAGTACTGTCACCAACAGTGTCACTAGTACTGTCACCACCAACAGTGTCACTAGTACTGTCACCACCAACAGTGTCACTAGTACTGTCACAATAGTGTCACTAGTACTGTCACCAACAGTGTCACTAGTACTGTCACCAACAGTGACACTAGTACTGTCACCAACAGTGTCACTAGTACTGTCACCACCAACAGTGACACTAGTACTGTCACCAAGTGTCACTAGTACTGTCACCAACAGTGTCACTAGTACTGTCACCAACAGTGTCACTAGTACTGTCACCAACAGTGTCACTAGTACTGTCACCAACAGTGTCACTAGTACTGTCACCAACAGTGTCACTAGTACTGTCACCAACAGTGTCACTAGTACTGTCACCACCAACAGTGTCACTAGTACTGTCACCACCAACAGTGTCACTAGTACTGTCACCAACAGTGTCACTAGTACTGTCAGCAACAGTATCACTAGTACTGTCAGCAACAGTGTCACTAGTACTGTCACCAACAGTGTCACTAGTACTGTCACCAACAGTGACACTAGTACTGTCACCAACAGTGACACTAGTACTGTCACCAACAGTGAAACTAGTACTGTCACCAACAGTGACACTAGTACTGTCACCAACAGTGTCACTAGTACTGTCACCACCAACAGTGTCACTAGTACTGTCACCAACAGTGTCACTAGTACTGTCACCAACAGTGTCACTAGTACTGTCACCAACAGAGTCACTAGTACTGTCACCAACAGTGTCACTAGTACTGTCACCAACAGTGACACTAGTAGTCACCACCAACAGTGTCACTAGTACTGTCACCAACAGTGTCACTAGTACTGTCACCAACAGTGTCACAGTGTCACTAGTACTGTCACCAACAGTGTCACTAGTACTGTCACCAACAGTGACACTAGTACTGTCACCAACAGTGACACTAGTACTGTCACCAACAGTGACACTAGTACTGTCACCAACAGTGTCACTAGTACTGTCACCAACAGTGTCACTAGTACTGTCACCAACAGTGTCACTAGTACTGTCACCACCAACAGTGTCACTAGTGCTGTCACCAACAGTGTCACTAGTACTGTCACCAACAGTGTCACTAGTACTGTCACCAACAGTGTCACTAGTACTGTCACCAACAGTGTCACTAGTACTGTCACCAACAGTGTCACTAGTACTGTCACCAACAGTGACACTAGTACTGTCACCAACAGTGACACTAGTACTGTCACCAACAGTGACACTAGTACTGTCACCAACAGTGACACTAGTACTGTCACCAACAGTGACACTAGTACTGTCACCACCAACAGTGACACTAGTACTGTCACCACCAACAGTGACACTAGTACTGTCACCAACAGTGTCACTAGTACTGTCACCAACAGTGTCACTAGTACTGTCACCAACAGTGTCACTAGTACTGTCACCAACAGTGTCACTAGTACTGTCACCAACAGTGTCACTAGTACTGTCACCAACAGTGTCACTAGTACTGTCACCAACAGTGACACTAGTACTGTCACCAACAGTGACACTAGTACTGTCACCAACAGTGACACTAGTACTGTCACCAACAGTGACACTAGTACTGTCACCACCAACAGTGACACTAGTACTGTCACCACCAACAGTGACACTAGTACTGTCACCAACAGTGTCACTAGTACTGTCACCAACAGTGTCACTAGTACTGTCACCAACAGTGTCACTAGTACTGTCACCAACAGTGTCACTAGTACTGTCACCAACAGTGTCACTAGTACTGTCACCAACAGTGTCACTAGTACTGTCACCACCAACAGTGTCACTAGTACTGTCACCACCAACAGTGTCACTAGTACTGTCACCAACAGTGTCACTAGTACTGTCACCAACAGTGTCACTAGTACTGTCACCAACAGTGTCACTAGTACTGTCACCAACAGTGTCACTAGTACTGTCACCACCAACAGTGTCACTAGTACTGTCAACACCAACAGTGTCACTAGTACTGTCACCAACAGTGTCACTAGTACTGTCACCAACAGTGTCACTAGTACTGTCACCAACAGTGTCACTAGTACTGTCACCAACAGTGGCACTAGTACTGTCACCAACAGTGTCACTAGTACTGTCACCAACAGTGTCACTAGTACTGTCACCACCAACAGTGTCACTAGTACTGTCACCACCAACAGTGTCACTAGTACTGTCACCAACAGTGTCACTAGTACTGTCACCAACAGTGTCACTAGTACTGTCACCAACAGTGTCACTAGTACTGTCACCAACAGTGTCACTAGTACTGTCACCAACAGTGTCACTAGTACTGTCACCAACAGTGTCACTAGTACTGTCACCAACAGTGTCACTAGTACTGTCACCAACAACAGTGTCACTAGTACTGTCACCACCAACAGTGTCACTAGTACTGTCACCACCAACAGTGTCACTAGTACTGTCACCAACAGTGTCACTAGTACTGTCACCAACAGTGTCACTAGTACTGTCACCAACAGTGTCACTAGTACTGTCACCACCAACAGTGTCACTAGTACTGTCACCACCAACAGTGACACTAGTAGTCACCAACAGTGTCACTAGTACTGTCACCAACAACAGTGTCACTAGTACTGTCACCAACAGTGTCACTAGTACTGTCACCACCAACAGTGTCACTAGTACTGTCACCACCAACACTGTCACTAGTACTGTCACCAACAGTGTCACTAGTACTGTCACCACCAACAGTGTCACTAGTACTGTCACCAACAGTGTCACTAGTACTGTCACCAACAGTGTCACTAGTACTGTCACCAACAGTGTCACTAGTACTGTCACCAACAGTGTCACTAGTACTGTCACCACCAACAGTGTCACTAGTACTGTCACCACCAACAGTGACACTAGTACTGTCACCAACAGTGACACTAGTACTGTCACCAACAGTGTCACTAGTACTGTCACCAACAACAGTGTCACTAGTACTGTCACCACCAACAGTGTCACTAGTACTGTCACCAACAGTGTCACTAGTACTGTCACCAACAACAGTGTCACTAGTACTGTCACCACCAACAGTGTCACTAGTACTGTCACCAATAGTGACACTAGTACTGTCACCAACAGTGTCACTAGTACTGTCACCAACAGTGTCACTAGTACTGTCACCAACTGTGTCACTAGTACTGTCACCAACAGTGTCACTAGTACTATCACCAACAGTGACACTAGTACTGTCACCAACAGTGACACTAGTACTGTCACCAACAGTGACACTAGTACTGTCACCAACAATGACACTAGTACTGTCACCAACAGTGACACTAGTACTGTCACCAACAATGACACTAGTACTGTCACCAACAGTGACACTAGTACTGTCACCAACAATGACACTAGTACTGTCACCAACAGTGACACTAGTATATGTCACCAACAGTGTCACTAGTACTGTCACCAACAGTGACACTATTACTGTCACCAACAGTGTCACTAGTACTGTCACCAACAGTGTCACTAGTACTGTCACCAACAGTGTCACTAGTATATGTCACCAACAGTGTCACTAGTACTGTCACCAACAGTGACACTAGTACTGTCACCAACAGTGACACTAGTATATGTCACCAACAGTGTCACTAGTACTGTCACCAACAGTGACACTAGTACTGTCACCAACAGTGTCACTAGTACTGTCACCAACAGTGACACTAGTACTGTCACCAACAGTGACACTAGTACTGTCACCAACAGTGTCACTAGTACTGTCACCAACAGTGTCACTAGTACTATCACCAACAGTGACACTAGTACTGTCACCAACAGTGTCACTAGTACTGTCACCAACAGTGTCACTAGTACTATCACCAACAGTGACACTAGTACTGTCACCAACAATGACACTAGTACTGTCACCAACAGTGACACTAGTATATGTCACCAACAGTGACACTAGTATATGTCACCAACAGTGTCACTAGTACTGTCACCAACAGTGACACTAGTACTGTCACCAACAGTGTCACTAGTACTGTCACCAACAGTGACACTAGTACTGTCACCAACAGTGACACTAGTACTGTCACCAACAGTGTCACTAGTACTGTCACCAACAGTGTCACTAGTACTGTCACCAACAATGTCACTAGTACTGTCACCAACAGTGACACTAGTACTGTCACCAACAGTGTCACTAGTACTGTCACTAACAGTGTCACTAGTACTGTCACTAACAGTGTCACTAGTACTGTCACTAACAGTGTCACTAGTACTGTCACCAACAGTGTCACTAGTACTGTCACCAACAGTGTCACTAGTACTGTCACCAACAGTGTCACTAGTACTGTCACCAACAGTGTCACTAGTACTGTCACCAACAGTGTCACTAGTACTGTCACCAACAGTGTCACTAGTACTGTCACCAACAGTGACACTAGTACTGTCACCAACAGTGTCACTAGTACTGTCACCAACAGTGTCACTAGTACTGTCACCAACAGTGTCACTAGTACTGTCACCACCAGTGTCACTAGTACTGTCACCACCATCATTAAAGAAATGATCATTTTATTCATTTGTGTTTTTATGTAGTAATAAAGATTCTTATAGAGTGTAAAATTGAAAGACAATTTAAAGAAAGTAATCAACACTGAAGGAATATATTTTGTTTCCAATTTATTCTTCAGAATATGTAAAAACAACAGGAACATGTTTTGACATTGTTAATATATCAAACCTATGGTTATAAGCAAATCTTTGCTGACTTGAATATTTCTTTGATTAGATGTGTTTAGCTTGAGGGAAGAAGTGTTCACTTCTTTTTTATTCACAATTAAAGTGAAGTTGGTTTTTCTATGCCATACTATGTCCATCATTTTATTTACAATAGAAAGAATTTTTCAATTTCTTAAGTATGTATGTATAAGTAAAAGACCTTTGGTGTTTAATTAAATCAAATCAGAGCAGAGTAAAATTGCTTGGTTTGGGAGGACATAGTTTGTTTCATTGAATGGCTTCTTTAGTTTTTGTTTTGTTTTTTTAGAATATTTAAATGAAACACTGCAATGGAAAAACATCAAAGTATTTGAATCATTAAAAAAAAAGGAAAAGATGGAATCAGGTGACTGTTTTAATCTATTATTTTTCACTTTAAAATGTTTCAGATCATAAAAAAAAGAGAGTAGTTCTTATAAACAGATGTGCACAAGGAAAACTAATGGAACTAATACCAAATGGTTTCTGGATATTGAACTTTTTGTTTGCTTTTTCTATTTTTGTTTTAATCGCAGACAGACAAGTAATATATATATCAATGTGTCGTCATTGTGTCATCATTGTTGTCATCATTGTTGTCATCATTGTTGTCATCATTGTTGTCATCATTTTAACAGCCACTTCAGGCAAGTGTTGGATAGGTCTACATAGACCAAGTCAATACTGAAGCTGGGCTTCTGACCGCCCATACAGGCTAGGGATC
This sequence comes from Eledone cirrhosa, assembly GCA_964016885.1. Taxonomy (NCBI): domain Eukaryota; kingdom Metazoa; phylum Mollusca; class Cephalopoda; order Octopoda; family Eledonidae; genus Eledone; species Eledone cirrhosa. The sequence goes on along the minus strand of OZ024758.1, from coordinate 33,399,225 downwards.
TGTTATCTGGCTTACATAGTCTCACATATTCAGACCTGGAGAGGAAATGGACTCCGACAGTTTTAAGAAATGCCCTAGAAATGTTGTATATCAATACAGTGTCCCTACAGCTGCCCCAGGAGTTGTAGGACCATACATGTAGCTCAGGCTGCAAAAATGTGTAATATGCTATGTGTAAACCAGTTCAACCTATACTAGTAATATTAATACTGTGTATCAGTGTGCTGAAAAGTTCCAGGCTTTGCGTAAAAGAAAATACTGGAGGATTAGTTAATTATGATTTTATTCAACATATTCCTGTCACAGATTGACAAACTTATTGCAGTGGTCCCACCTCCCCTGTAAAGGTAACAGCTCTACCCTTTCGCTATACCTTTAAGCCAGAAACTTTTTAGCACCCCGCTACACCAGTTCAACCTACACTAGCATCATTATATACTGTGAAATCGGTAGAGCGTCGGACAACATGTTTAACAGCATAGAGTCATGGCCCTTTACGGCCTGAGTTCAAATCCTGCCGAGGTTAGCTTTGCCTTTCATCATTACAGGGATCAATAAAATGAAGTACCAGTAATGCACTGGGGTCAGTTTAGTCAACTTGTCCCTCCCCAAAAATGGTTGGCTATGTGCCTCAATCAGGAACCATAATATACTGTGCAAACCAGTTTAACCTATTATAGTAATATTATATACTATGTAAACCAGTTTAACCTGTTACAGTAATATTATTCATTTCATTTTCATTTCATTTTACGTCTGCTTTTCCCTGCTTGCAAGGGTGGGACGGGAACTGATTCTGGCTTGATTTCTACAGCTGGATGCCCTTCCTAACACCAACCTCATTTACAGTGCGTCTTGGGTGCTTTTTTGCATAGCACCTCCACGACCACTTTACAGTGGAATGATATGGACCCCAGTCCTATTATCTCATTTCTACAGCTGAGTAAACTGGAGCAATGTGAAATAAAGTGTCTTGCTCAAGGAAACAACACATCACCCGGACTGAGAATTCAACTCACAACCTTTCCATTGCAAAGCCAATGCTCTAACCACTAAGCCATGTGCCTCCATTATATACTGTGTAAACCAGTTTAACCTATTATAGTAATATTATATATTATATAAACCAGTTTAACCTATTATAGTAATATTATCTATTATATAAACCAGTTTAACCTATTATAGTAATATTATCTATTATATAAGGTGGATTGGCAGTATCGGTAGAGGGTCAGACACCATGCTTTCCAGCATAGTTACGTCCCTTAACGATCTGAGTTCAAATCCTGCCGAGGTTAGCTTTGCCTTTCATCCTTACGGGGTCGATAAAATAAAGTGCCAGTAATGTACTGGGTAATTGCTGGCCTTGTGCCAAAAAGTAGAAACAATTATCTATTATATAAACCAGTTTAACCTATTATAGTAATATTATATACTATGTAAACCAGTTTAACCTATTGCAGTAATATATATTATGTAAACCAGTTTAACCTATTATAGTAATATTATATTCTATGTAAACTAGTTTAACCTGTTATAGTAATATTATACATTATATAAACCAGTTTAACCTATTACAGTAATATATATTATATAAACCAGTTTAACCTATTACAGTAATATTATATACTATGTAAACCAGTTTAACCTATTACAGTAATATATATTATATAAACCAGTTTAACCTATTACAGTAATATTATATACTATGTAAACCAGTTTAACCTATTATAGTAATATTATATACTGTGTAAAGCAGTTTAACCTATTACAGTAATATTATATACTATGTAAACCAGTTTAACCTATTATAGTAAAATTATATACTGTGTAAAGCAGTTTAACATATTACAGTAATATTATAAATTATATAAACCAGTTTAACCTATTATAGTAATATTATATACTATGTAAACCAGTTTAACCTATTATAGTAATATTATATACTGTGTAAACCAGTTTAACCTATTACAGTAATATTATATACTATGTAAAACAGGTTAACCTATTATAGTAATATTATATATTATATAAACCAGTTTAATCTATTACAGTAATATTATATACTATGTAAACCAGTTTAACCAATTATAGTAATATTATATACTGTGTAAACCAGTTTAACCTTTTATAGTAATATTATATATTATATAAACCAGTTTAACCTATTACAGCAATATTATATATTATATATAAACCAGTTTAACCTATTATAGTAATATTATATTCTATGTAAACCAGTTTAACCTATTATAGTAATATTATATACTGTGTAAACCAGTTTAACCTATTACAGTAATATTATATACTGTGTAAACCAGTTTAACCTTTTATATTAATATTATATATTATATAAACCAGTTTAACCTATTATAGTAATATTATATACTGTGTAAACCAGTTTAACCTGTTATAGTAATATTATATATTATATAAACCAATTTAACCTATTACAGTAATATTATATACTGTGTAAACCAGTTTAACCTATTACAGTAATATTATATATTATATAAACCAGTTTAACCTATTATAGTAATATTATATACTATGTAAACCAGTTTAACCTGTTATAGTAATATTATATATTATATAAACCAGTTTAACCTATTACAGTAATATTATATATTATATAAACCAGTTTAACCTATTATAGTAATATTATATACTACATAAACCAGTTTAACCTGTTATAGTAATATTATATAAACCAGTTTAACCTATTACAGTAATATTATATATTATATAAACCATTTTAACCTATTATAGTAATATTATATACTGTGTAAACCAGTTTAACCTATTATACTAATACATATTATATAAACCAATTTAACCTATTATAGTAATATTATCTATTATATAAACCAGTTTAACCTATTATAGTAATATTATATACTATGTAAACCAGTTTAACCTATTACAGTAATATATATTATGTAAACCAGTTTAACCTATTATAGTAATATTATATACTGTGTAAACCAGTTTAACCTATTATAGTAATATTATATATTATATAAACCAGTTTAACCTATTACAGTAATATTATATACTGTGTAAACCATTTTAACCTATTATAGTAATATATATTATATAAACCAGTTTAACCTATTACAGTAATATATATTATATAAACCAGTTTAACCTATTACAGTAATATTATATACTATGTAAACCAGTTTAACCTATTATAGTAATATTAGATACTGTGTAAACCAGTTTAACCTATTACAGTAATATTATATATTATATATAAACCAGTTTAACCTATTACAGTAATATTATATATTATATAAACCAGTTTAACCTATTACAGTAATATTATATATTATATAAACCAGTTTAACCTATTATAGTAATATTAGATACTGTGTAAACCAGTTTAACCTATTACAGTAATATTATATATTATATATAAACCAGTTTAACCTATTACAGTAATATTATATATTATATAAACCAGTTTAACCTATTACAGTAATATTATATATTATATAAACCAGTTTAACCTATTATAGTAATATCATATACTGTGTAAACCAGTTTAACCTGTTATAGTAATATTATATATTACGCATAGAGTTACGGCCCTTGCCATTCTGAGTTCAAATCCCGCCGAGGTTAACTTTGCCTTTCATCCTTACGGGGTCGATAAAATAAAGTACCAGTAATACACTGGGTAATTGCTGGCCTTGTGCCAAAAGTAGAAACAATTATATATTATATAAACCAATTTAACCTATTACAGTAATATTATATATTATATAAACCAGTTTAACCTATTACAGTAATATATATTATATAAACCAGTTTAACCTATTACAGTAATATTATATACTATGTAAACCAGTTTAACCTGTTGTAGTAATATTATATATTATATACACCAGTTTAACCTATTACAGTAATATATATTATATAAACCAGTTTAACCTATTACAGTAATATTATATACTATGTTAACCAGTTTAACCTATTATAGTAATATTATCTATTATATAAACCAGTTTAACCTATTGCAGTAATATTATATACTATGTAAACCAGTTTAACCTATTACAGTAATATTATATACTATGTAAACCAGTTTAACCTATTATAGTAATATTATATACTATGTAAACCAGTTTAACCTATTACAGTAATATTATATACTATGTAAACCAGTTTAACCTATTATAGTAATATTATATACTATGTAAACCAGTTTAACCTATTATAGTAATATTATATACTATGTAAACCAGTTTAACCTATTACAGTAATATTATATACTATGTAAACCAGTTTAACCTATTACAGTAATATTATATATTATATAAACCAGTTTAACCTATTGCAGTAATATTATATACTATGTAAACAAGTTTAACCTATTACAGTAATATTATATACTATGTAAACCAGTTTAACCTATTACAGTAATATTATATACTATGTAAACCAGTTTAACCTATTACAGTAATATTATATACTATGTAAACAAGTTTAACCTGTTATAGTAATATATACTGTGTAAACCAGTTTAACCTATTATTCTGAGTTCAAATCCCGCCAAGGTTAACTTTGCCTTTCATCCTTACGGGATCGATAAAATAAAGTACCAGTAATACACTGGCCTTGTGCCAAAAGCAGAAACAATTATTATCGTTTCTGATTTAGTAACAAGGCCAACAATTTTGGAGGAGGGAAAGTCAATTAAATCAACCTTAGTACATTACTGGTACTTTTATTTTATTGACCCCGTAAGGATGAAAGGCAAAGCTAACCTCGGCGGAATTTGAACTCAGAATGAAAAGGGCCATAACTTTATGCAGCGAAGCATGCTGTTAGATGCTGTAATGATACTGAATATGATACTGCTGCTGATATTTAGTTTTTTTCTTATTCAATTAACACAGACAGAATAGAAGAACTGTTCTTTTCCATGATATTCACACGATCAATATAGAATCACAGATGGGAAACACTATATTTTTCCATTGTCATAGCCATAGTTTAACATCTGTTTTCTATGTTAACATATTAGACAGGCTGTTATGTTATGAGGCTAGACAGCTCAGGTGATCGCATCTTGTTTATACATTTCATTTTAGGCTTAGCTTTCTATGGCTGGATGCCCTTCCTAATACCAACCATTTTACATCAAGGACTAGGAGCTTTTTTCGTGACACCAGCACTAGAACCTCACAGTGTGAACTAGGTTGTTCTTTTTGTCATGGCACCAGTATGCTGAAGGCGGAGTGATGAATCAGGGATTTCGAGACTAGTAACAGGTAGTGAACTAACCACTACCTGCTTGTCATTAGTCAATATATCGATGCAATATGATCGATCAACCCACTGAAACAATAATAAAACAATGATCGAATTAAAAACCTATCATCAACTTCAGTTTTATTTTCATTGTGCAATACAAACATACAACTTAATATATTAGAGCTAATGCAAACATGTTTTTGGCTGAGGAAAGATAAGGTAGTTAGTGATGGAGAATATGGAGCTGTTAAAGATAAAGATCATTAAGAAAAAATGGCCATGTTAAGTATATAGGAAATTAATACAAATTTAATATATTACTGCAAATATAAAACTACAGGTGTATAAAATGTGTAAGAGTATATGAAATAAACTGACAGTGCTCCAATGTATTACAAACTCTGGAACTAGCATAATCAACAAATATGAGCAGCCAAGAATTGAAGATTACATACAGACTGTTGATATATTTTTACAGTGTATCTTTAGTGATAACATCCAATTTTAACACTGTACACCACTAATTAGTTTGTTGTTCCATCACCAAGTTTTCTCCTTACTTGCTACTTGCTTTCTTTACTGTTGTGTGTGCAAGAGGTGTTTAGTGTTTTTTACAAATATAACTGGAGTACAGCTCACCACATACTTCTACCATCTAACCTTTTACTGCAAGTTATTGCACGGTCACGTACACGAAGGTGACTTTTCAGTCCCACTTTTGTTGTTTTGCAGATTCCTATCACGTGAGGTTTGTTTTCATGTATTTTACCATGTCTGGTCAGACCATCCACTGATATGTAAAACCTCGAGTATTCCGATGATTTGATCAGAGGTAAACACTGTATTTAAGGTCGACGCAACTTCCAGTGATTAGCGGCCTTTAGACTCACCTGATCAATGAAACAATTGTTAATACTTGAAATAAAACCGTTTTTGTACAGCCGACCATCTTAGTCTTCACTCTTTCACTACTATATATGTGTGTGTGTGTATATATACATATATATATATACATGCATACACATATACATATATATACATACATATACATATACATACATATACATACATATATACATACATATATACATACATATACATATACATACATATATATATACATACATATACATATACAAACATATACATACATACATATATATATACATACATACATATACATATATATATACATACATACATATACATATATATATACATACATATATATATATATATACATACATATATATATATACATACATACACATATATATATACATACATATACATATATATATACATACATATACATATATATATACATACATATACATATATATATACATACATATACATATATATATACATACATATACATATACATATACATACATATACATATATATATACATACATATACATATACATATACATACATATACATATATATATACATACATATACATATATATATACATACATATATATATATATATACATCCATATATATACATACA
>OZ024758.1:33324943-33384943 GCA_964016885.1 Eledone cirrhosa | reverse complement strand
ACATATTGATTGCCCTGATGAGTCTTAATAGGACGAAACATTGTTGGCTAATAAAGACTTTTGATGTATTGAAGGCTTCTTTGTTTTATTTTCATAATTCTTCGGCTCTGTTTAATTACATTGAGCTATACCTTTTACTGTCATTTCTATAATACGAAGAGGGTGTTTAACTCCAACACGCTCCAGTATTTTAATCCTACATACATATATATACATACATACATATACATACATACATATGTACATATACATACGTATGTATATATATGTATATACATATATATGCATACATATATATACATATATATACAGAAGGAGGAAGTTATAGTTCACTTGAAGCATTGTGTAATGAGGTATAAACGTTTGTAGTTGTAAGGCCAAAACAATGCAGGTATGGATATATATACATAGCATTGTTTTGGCCTTACAACTACAAACGTTTATATATATACATACATATATATACATACATATAGTTAGGCAGCGGGACAGGCAGATGGTGTCAAATACCAGGGCATACTCTGGGGAAGAATGTACTCCACAGCATAGGCTAGTCGTTAGTGATATCTCAGTAAGCAAGAGATGGAATGAGACATACAGGAAGGTGTGGAGAAGAAAGGTCTGGAAGCTAAAAGACCTTTCACTAAAATACAAATTTAGGAAAGCCCTTCAAGATGTGAATGACGAAAAAGAAGACGATTTAGAGTCGTATGACATAGATAATTGGAATTTCTTATGTGACAACTTACTGCAGGCTACTGATGAAACTTGTGGCTGGAGCAGAGCTCCAACCAGACAGAGTGACCTGGTGGTGGAACAGCGCAGTAGATAAGGCCATTAGTGACAAAAGATTGGCATGGAACGCTTGGGAAAAGGGTGGGAGTATATTATCTTGAAAATTAAGGATATTCAAATAAATTTAAGGTAAAAGACTAATTGTCAACAATATCTTTTACATTTGTATTTATATTCTATATCCATACCTGCATTGTTTTGGCCTTCCAACTCCAAACGTTTATACCTAACTACGCAATGCTTCAAGTAAACTACAATTTCCTCCTATATATACATATATATGTTATATACATATATATATATATATATATATACAAATATAATTTCAGCGAGATCGCATTTCGGCTGTGGTCAAAAACAAAGCGAAACGCAATTTTCAAGATATGCGGCAAGCGCTCAATGGACTAAAAGAAGACTAGAGCAATTAACATACGTTATAGAGGCCAAACAAACTGAAAACGGCGGTCATGAAGCTATTAGCCTCCAGAACTGAAAAAACGAAGCAAGCTAAACAGGTTAAAGAAAAGAATTTACCTGGACCTCCTGGAAATTGAGGGAATATATATGATATATATATATATATATATATATATATATGGGCTTTCCTGATGATTTCCTTCAAATGAAACAGTTCTAATCCTGTAGAAACCATTTCTATATTAAATATATATATATATGTATATATATATATAAGTAGTAACACAACAGTTAGTTCACCATACCAAGAACAATTGTTTCACCTTAGCGGATCTTCAGTTCGGACTGGTGATGGTTATACAGAACAAGAACAACCGTATGAACGCACATGCACAAAAATGGTCACTTCACCCAAGCGATACAAAGCCATGGGCGAAAGGTGTACCTTAGTTTTACTCTGTGTCTGTTAAAGATGGAGCAGTATTTGTGACCTATGGAAAAGTGTCTATCTAAGAAGGCTAAAAAGATTTTTCCTACATTAGTTTTAATGTTGAGTGAGAAGGGAGGAGAGAACCAGATAGTTTGTCTATTGTTACGATTTCTTTTCTTATTCCTGTTGTTGTTAGTGGGAGAGTAAGTGATTGGTTGCGAGAAGCCGCTGTTAGCTAACGCTGTGTTATAGTAGGGTGCCCGCGCTAAGAATATGAAGGCCCACATCACCAACAGTCCTAAGAGCGGCACCCCACCAGGCTGCTCTTGCCAAAAGCCTGAAGCTTGTCCCCTTCAACAGCAATGCAACACACCCACTGTAGTTTATGAAGCTGTGGTCACTTCCAACCGACCAAATCAACCACAGGAGGTGAAATCCTATGTGGGTATGGCGGAGGGCCAATTTAAGGAACGCTTCCTGAACCACCAGTCGACCTTTAGGTACCCGAACAAACGATCATCCACGAAACTCACGAGCCACGTATGGTCCCTCAAGGACTCAGGTATAGACTACTCCATTCAATGGAAAGCCATCACTAAGTCCAAGCCATACGCAAGGGGAAATCCATCATGTGGGCTGTGTATTGAAGAAGGGATAAATATCCTAAGGAAATTACACAATAGAGATTGCCTGAATTCAAGAATCGAAATCTTCTCCCATTGTCCACATGTATGGAAACACCTCTCGCATAACTAAAAAGCTCCGGATTGAATAACAACATTTTAATTTTCTAATCAACTTGAACATCTTTACCGGACTTTCGCAGTTATCTCCCTTACACCTTTCACCCGTGACTTTGTATTGCTTGGGTGAATTGATTGTTTCTGCGCACGCACGTTCGTACGGTTGTTCTTCCTGTTCCGTATAACCATGTCCATTACGAGCTGAAGATCCGCTAAGGTGAAACAATTGTTTTCGGTATGGTGAACTAACTGTTGTGTTACTACTTCTACCAAACTTGTCCCATGGACCGAGTGCTCTACCACTACAGATATTACCTTCCAGTGTTCTACCTCTATGTGTACACACACACACACACACACACACACACACACACACACACACACACACACACACACACACACACACACACACACACACACACACACACACACACACACACACACACACACACACACACACTTTAAATTTAAAATATTTGAATCCTAGAACCAGGAGTGTAAGCAGTTTGGTGTTAAAAGGGTTATTGTACTTTGAGATTTCAGTAAAGCATTCAAATGAATATAAATCAAACTTGTTATAAATAGTAGGCATAAACAGACTGACATTTAGGTTATTCTATCTAGTAATACCAATGATGACTAACAATAATTACTATTATCACAGCTAAATAAAATGGTTCAATGTTTCAATGCAAGAGAACAAAACTTTGTAATTTAAGACTCTCTATAATTTGAAGCCTTATCAGCAGTAATTAGTTTGGCAGAAATGATTCTCATCAAAGGTGAAATCTGTATTGTTGGTATAGTAACCATAATACAAGGTTACTAGACTCTCCAGCCCACCCTCTAAAGAGGTTGTGTAGGTGTCACAACAGAAATCGTCCAGCTCACACTGTAAAGTTGTTGTGTAGGTGTCACAACAAAAAGGACCCAGACCACACTGTAAAGTGGTCGTGTAGGTGTCACAATAAAAAGCACCCAGCCCACACTATATACATTTATATTTATACATATATTTTTGTGTGGGAGTCACGACAAAAAGTGTCAAGCTCACACTGTAAAGTGGTTGTGTGTGTAGGTATCACAACAAAAAGCACCCAGTACACACTGTAAATGTGGTTGGCATTAGGAAGGACATCCAGCTGTAGAAATGAAGCCAGAAACAGTTCTGTATGATATTACCAGTTTCATGTAGTACATGATATTACCAGTTTCATGTGGTACATGATATTACCAGTTTCATGTGGTACATGATATTACCAGTTTCATGTGGTACATATTACCAGTTTCATGTGGTACATGATATTACCAGTTTCGTGTTGTACATGATATTACCAGTTTCATGTAGTACATGATATTACCAGTTTCATGTGGTACATGATATTACCAGTTTCATGTGGTACATGATATTACCAGTTTCATGTAGTACATGATATTACCAGTTTCATGTGGTACATGATATTACCGGTTTCTTGTAGTACATAATATTACTGGTTTCATGTAGTACATATCAGTTTCATGTAGCACATGATATTAGCAGTTTCATGTGGTACATGATATTATCAGTTTCATGTGGTACATGATATTACCAGTTTCATGTAGTACATATTACCAGTTTCATGTAGTACATGATATTACCAGTTTCGTGTTGTACATGATATTACCAGTTTCATGTGGTACATGATATTACCAGTTTCATGTGGTACATGATATTACCAGTTTCATGTGGTACATGATATTACCAGTTTCATGTGGTACATGATATTACCAGTTTCATGTGGTACATGATATTACCAGTTTCATGTGGTACATGATATTACCAGTTTCATGTAGTACATATTACCAGTTTCATGTAGTACATGATATTACCAGTTTCGTGTTGTACATGATATTACCAGTTTCATGTGGTACATGATATTACCAGTTTCATGTGGTACATGATATTACCAGTTTCATGTGGTACATGATATTATCAGTTTCATGTGGTACATGATATTACCAGTTTCATGTGGTACATGATATTACCAGTTTCGTGTTGTACATGATATTACTGGTTTCATGTGGTACATGATATTACCAGTTTCATGTGGTACATGATATTACCAGTTTCATGTGGTACATGATATTATCAGTTTCATGTGGTACATGATATTACCAGTTTCATGTGGTACATGATATTACCAGTTTCATGTGGTACATGATATTACCAGTTTCATGTAGTACATATTACCAGTTTCATGTGGTACATGATATTACCAGTTTCATGTGGTACATGATATTACCAGTTTCATGTGGTACATGATATTACCAGTTTCGTGTGGTACATGATATTACCAGTTTCGTGTGGTACATGACATTATCAGTTTCATGTGGTACATGATATTACCAGTTTCATGTGGTACATGATATTACCAGTTTCGTGTTGTACATGATATTACCAGTTTCGTGTGGTACATGACATTATCAGTTTCATGTGGTACATGATATTACCAGTTTCATGTGGTACATGATATTATCAGTTTCATGTGGTACATGATATTACCAGTTTCATGTGGTACATGATATTACCAGTTTCATGTGGTACATGATATCAGTTTCATGTGGTACATGATATTACCAGTTTCATGTGGTACATGATATTACTGGTTTCATGTGGTACATGATATTACGAGTTAAAATCTTAAGTTAATCCTACCATGAAGAACAAAATGATAAAGCTGTTTCTTAATTGCAAAGTATTTTGTGTTAAACAAACAAATTAATATTCATCAAGATAAGATCTTAACCCTTTAGTATTTAAACCAGCCATATCCAGCCAGAATTCTCTCATCTCTTTCTGTTCAAACTGGCCATAACTGGCTGGTCATACTGATGTTAAGGCATTGTTCTCAAAATAGATTACATCAAAATCTTGTAGATTTAATATTATGTGAGATAATTATGTAAGATAAACCCTTTAGCATAAAAATACAATAGTAAATATAGAGTAATGTAAATAATAAAAGGTTAAATTATCACAGATAAACTTTCTCCAGATCTGGTAGCTATTTTCTGTAATGAAATGAATTCAAGACACTTAGTAATTTTCTCCAGAGAGATTCAACAAACCAGCTCAACAGGATTTAAACTTATAACATATGAGCTACTAGTTCAATATTCTATCCATAAAGCCATTTTATCAGTTATTACTATTGCAAGAGGGTGATAGATTGGCAGTATCAGTAGACTGGAGGACAACTTGCTTCCCAGCATTGAGTTACAACCCTTTACATTCTGAGTTCACGCCGAGGTTAAATTTGCCTTTCATCCTTACGAGCTCAATAAAATAAAATACCAGTAACATACTGGAGTCCATTTAATTGACTTACCCTGCCCCAAAATTGCCAGCCATGAGCCTAAATCAGAAACCACTATTACAAGAGGGTGATGGATTGGAAGAATCAGTAGAGCGTTAGACAACTCTTTTGTGGTATTTCTTATGACTCAATTCTGAGTTGTTAAAGTAAAGTACCAGTTAAATATTAGGGTCAATGTAATCAGCTTTCCCCATCCAACAAATTACTGGCATTGTGAAAATATGACACCATGCTTTGCAGCATAGAGTTGTGGCCCTTTATGATCTAAATTCAAATCCAACCGAGGTTAACTTTGCCTTTCATCCTTACAGGATTGATAAAATAAAGTACCAGTAATGCACTGGAGTAATTGTTGGCCTTGTGCCAAAAGTAGAAACAATTATTATTTGCTATTAATAAAAATATGTATGTATTACTAATAAAAAAAAAATGAATTCACTACACTTGTATTTTACTAAAAGCATTCATTAGAGTAACATACCCCAACACAATAAATATAGCAATAAATATTGTATTAATTCTAGAATAAAGAAAGAAAAAGATTTGAGAAAAGGAATATATATTTTCATATAAGTTGATTTCATTCATCAAAATGAATGTCAGATGAAAAGAAATTGTAAATGTACAAATGCTATAAGCATTTACTGTTATCTCAGTTGACGACACTTGTGTGTATATATGCGTGCATGAATATATGCACGTTTTCTTTCATGTTATTGCGTGGTGTGTGTGTTCTTAAACAGTACACCAGACCAACACTAATATTAAAGATTCTGTGTCTGTATCACATCTATTCACATTTTTATGCCATCTTGCACATCCTTTCTATTATTTTTCTAATCCCATGAAAAGGTTAGTGGATGTTTTTTTCCATCAAATATCTACTTTACTGACATTTCTTTCGATATCAAGTGAAACAATACCAGCTAAAGATTAGGTCGGCTTAAAAGTTCATAATCTGACCAAGATACTCTCATGGAATGACCAAATGAGGTTTATTTTTCAACAGTCCCTAGAAAGAAACAATGCAGTTATTAATAAGAGTTGAAATTAATGCATGCAAGATTTCACAGCTCTAGCATCACTCCTTCATAGTCAGCCTATGAACTTTTCAGCCAACTTTGGTAGTTTACTTATATGAATTACTCTATTACTGTACTACGTATTCCAGTCGACAGTCCAAGGCCATGCTGGGGCACCTCCACTGACAAACAAATAATTATAAGAGATTAAATGTATAAAAGTAGTCTGTTGTAATTTATTTGAAGCATTGTCTCAAAATGCCAGAACAGAAAATATCCACCTCCAAATTAGGTGGAATTTTGATGAAGGGATTTTATCCCGAAATATTAAGGACTAATTGATACATCCAAGATAATATTACAATAACTTTGTTATTATTTTTAACATTGGCAGTGGATTGGCAGTATCGGTAGAGCATTAGACACCATGCTTTGCAGCATAGAGTTATGGCCCTTTACATCCACAGTTCAAATCCCGGGTTTTCTTTGCCTTTCATCCTTACGGGGTCCATAAAATAAAGTACCAGTAATGCACTGGGGTAATTGCTGGCCTTGTACCAAAAGTAGAAACAATTATTTTTAACATGGGGTGGGGGAAGTATTGGTAGAGCGTAGAGCACCGTGCTTCATGGCATAGAGTTATGGCCCTTATATATTCTGAGTCCAAATCTCACCAAGGTTTGCTTTGCTTTTCATCCTTACAGGGTCAATAAAATAAAGTACCAGTAACACACTCAGGCCGATTTAATCAACTTTCACTTCCCTAAAATTGTTGGCCTTTTGTCTAAATCAGAAGCCCTTATTTTTAATATTTAATGTCCTATATACATTCTTGTAGCCCTCTCAAAAAAATTTTTAAAAAAACATGCTATTTTCTGGATAAAAAGTAGTTAAGTTAGATGTAATGAAAAATATCAGTTTGCAGAAATACAATAAATTGTAAGAAATCCTTTAAACACTTAAGTAAAATAGATTACTTCACTAGAATATTAGAGAAAGCCAGGACAAACTCGGTTTCTTTTAGTTAGGAAAAGCATCAATTGGATGGAAAGAAAACATTATTTAATTTCAGAGCATTTCTATGAATGGTTATCAGAACTGACTGAATAGCAGAAATATATTCAGCTGGCAACAAAGACATTCAGCTGTTAATTCAGTAGTCAGCATTTAAAACCAAACAAATAATAGGAAGCAAAAAATAAGGGAAAATGAGTGTGAAAAACAAATTGATTACAGTTTTTAAAGGCTGCAAGTATATATTCACACAATTGAAAAACCTTCAATGAATGTTAGGCATAACTGGGTATATCAATAGCTGAACAAGTAAATAAATCTATAGACATGTACAAAATAAAAAAAGTCTATAGAAAATATGGTCAATTTCCAGTATTTGTAAACGATAATTGGCAAATCTACGAGTGATTAGGAAAGAAATTAGGAATTTTGTTACCGTATTTCTAGTGAAATATTTTGTATTTCAATTAATTATTGAAGAATTTGTGAAGGATATATTAAATTATAAAATTAGATTGGAAATGTTTTAATTCAAGTATAAACCCTTTAGAAGGGGTTGTTTTGTTTTATAAAACCAGGGGCAGTTTTGGGTGGGTTGGTATCAAAAGGTTTAAAGAACAAACATACTTAGTAATCTAAATATGACTATGAATGTATGGACCCATAAATACTTGGGGAGTTGTAGGGGTGTCACATTGACAGACAGCATTTCTAGGGCATTTTAAAACCTGGCATAGCCCATCTCCTCTCCAGATCTGTATACAGGAGATTTCTTCCAGAGAAGGATAGAGTGAGTGCAAGTGAGAAAGAGACATAAAAGAAGAATCAACCTCAGTACAAGACTGGTACTTTTTTTATCGAAAGGATGAAAGGCAAAAATATGACTATAGAAAGACGTACATGACTATTTTGGCTTGCATCAATGGACAAGTATAAAATTTGGAGTAAAGATGACCAGAGTTTAAAATTATTATTGAAACAAATGACTGATAAATTTTCAGAAATCTAGTACAATGCAGTAGAAATATATAAAAATCAAAGGATGACAAAATAGTCCTATACGAGCAAGACACGGTCACCCAACCAATCTTGCCTCAAGTGGGACAATTCCCGTCTAACCCATGTTAGCGTGGAAGATAGGCGTTAAACGACGACGATGATGATGATGATGACAAATAAAACAAAACAAAGCAATGTTTTATTCAGTATATTTCAACGTGATATTTCAGGGCTATTACATTTGAAAAGAGAGTAATAACCCTGAAATATTATGTTGAAATATACTAGGTAAAACATTGCTTTGTTTTGTTTTATTTGTCATCTTTTACCCTTTATACATTTCTACCACATTCTACCAACTTTCTGAAACTTAGCCATTTATTACATATCCCACAATGCTTTGTATTAACTATACTATACTATTGTAACAATTCATAATGCTCAAAGGTAAAACAAGTAAAAATAAAATTCTGAAACAAATTACAACAATGTTTGCTAATTTTATCAAACATGAAAATCAAGACTTCAATCATCAGTAGTTTACAATCACTGGTTCAGTCAAAATCTCTTGACTCTTCTATCAACACTGATTTAGCAGTTGACCCTCCAGGCTTAATGATTCTAGAACATTCAGCCTAGACTAGATGTGCAATAAGTATAATTATGAATTACTGCATTATTTTCACCTTTTGTGCTTACATTAATTTTTATGTATGATGATATATATACACACATGCTGTAAGGTGGTCATGTGGGTGCCACAACAAAAAACACCCAGTCCACCTTGAAAAAGAGAAGTGCAGAAGACAAAAAAAAAAGATCCCAGGCCATGTTGTGAAGAAAGCCAAGTCAAAAAGAGAACTTATGAGTGAGAGATGGTCACGTGATCTGTCTAACCCATGTCAGCACAGAAAATCGATATTAACCCTTTACCATTTAAACTGGCTGTATTTGGCTGTTTTGAAACCAGTCGTAACCAGCAGCTCATACTGACGTTAAGATATTGTTCTTAAAATAAACAATATCATCATCAAAATCTCAGACTCGAAATTATCTGAGATAAAGCCTTTACCATGAAAATAGAAATATCCAGAACATCACTGCGTGAATGTGTGATTGTTGAATACCAACTAAACAGATTTAGAACCCTTTTGAGACAAAACCACCAGAAACTGCCATGAGATTTATTACATAAAACTTCTCATTTTTAAATATTTCACCCTTTACCATTTAAACTGGCCATATCTGGCCAGAATTCCCTCACCTCTTTCTGTTCCAACCAACCCTAACCAACCAATGATAAGGTATTGTTCTCAAAATAAATACTATCAAAATCTCATTGCTTTTATATTATGTGAGATAATTATGTGAGATGAAACCTGTATCACAAAAACACTAAAATACAATAGTATCATCATCATCATCATTTTACATCTGCTTTTCCCTGCTTGCAAGGGTGGGACTGGAACTGATTCTGGTTTGATTTCTACAGCTGGATGCTCTTCCTAACACCAACCTCATTTACAGTGAGTGCTAGGTGCTTTTTATCCGTGGCACCTACACGTCCACTTTACAGTGTGGGCTGGGTGCTTTTTTGCCATGGCACCTCCACGACCACTTTGCAGTGGAATGATAGCGACCCCAGTCCCTATCATCTCATTTCTACAGCTGAGTAAACTGGAGCAATGTGAAATAAAGTGTCTTGCTCAAGGAAAAAACACATCACCCGGTCTGAGAATTGAACTCACAGCCTTTCTATTGCAAGGCCAATGCTCTAACCACTAAGCCATGTGCCTCCAGTATATATATAGAGTAATGTAAATGCTAAAGGGTTAAATACTGATAATGATTATACTGAACAAAGAATTAAAATATCCTAATAAAAATTTAGAAAATGCTATCTATTTTCATTAAAATTTTCACTTTCATTTTAATATTCGATTTTAATTTTCGTCAAAATTTAAATATGATTATGTTTGTACTATTATAGTCTAAAAGTTAATATGCAACTGAAAGAGACTAACAAGTATAAATATACTCAGCTAGGTAAATGGATTTGTTTTTACATACAGTTAGTTTTAAGCATTAACATTTTGTTAATCAGACAGTCAAATATAAATAGCTATTCTGGCTACATAGTAGAACTTGAGAAAAGTATCTGATTGATAGACAGAATTATTTGCTCTGATCAACAGTGTAAATCATGAGTTAGGAAACTGACTTTCTGACAAAATCTGGTCTGCAGTTTAATTCTTAACACCCTGTATCACAAGAAACCACATTAGCAAGACATTCTTGAAAAGTATAAAACAGCACTATTACTGCATCACATTAAAAATCTTTACAATGATCTGTCCACTAGTAAGGATCTAAGCATGGACCATAACTCCTGATGGAATCACAGAGGCACCATCTTGAGCACACTAAACCTAGCGGAGCCCATCTCTTCTTAAGGTTTAAACACAACCGATTTCTTCCAAAGAAGGAGAGAGAGGATGGGAGAGATATACAAGAAAAGAAATTGACCCCAATACTCGGCTGGTATTTTGTCCAACTCAAAAGAGTGAAAGGCAAAGCCAGAACGAATACCTCAAAGCATTCTATTAAACGTTCTAACGATTCCGCTAATTTGCCGTACACTAGTAAACATTCTATAAACATATAAATTAACACACACATTTTTAGATATTTTCTGTTAAGAGTTTGAATATGTGACTTTGCTTAAGAAAATTTTTTGTTTTCCTGGTTTATCCAAACTGATATCAAATTGAAACAATGTTTTCCTTATGACATTATATACCGAGTCGAAAGCATTTGTCTTGAATTACTTTATATAATGTTATTTATTTTCTCCCATCATGTTCTTGATGTTGTAACTCCAGTTTTCTGTTATTTTCACTGTTCTAGTTCCTTCATTTTATTCTGAGCTTGCTGTATTTGTGAAAGGAATATTTTTATTAATGTAATTAAACAATGTTATGGAATTAAGAAATGCCTGCTGTTTTGGTTGTTATTTATATCACCAGTGGAAGAACATTTATTTTATTTTACATTAAATGCTTGTAATTAAAATTATTAACCCTTTAGCATTGAAACTGGCTGTATCTGACCAAAATTCTCTCACCTCTTTCTGTTCAAACTGACTGCAACCGGCCACTCATACTGATGTTAAGGTATTGTTCTCAAAATAAATAATATCAAAATCTCATAAATTCGATATTATGTGAGATAAAGCCTTTACCGTGAAAGTACAATAGTATATATAATGTAAATTCTAAAGGGTTAAAGTAATTAAAAATATTCTGTTTCCATAGCCTTGTATGACAATGGTTTTTCATTTTTTATTCACCTTGTACTACAAAACAAAAATTTCCAACCAATCCAGCACACCTCGAAAAAGGTTTAACCCCTATTTTAACCCTTTAGCATTGGAACCAGCTGTATCTGGCCAGAATTCTCTCACCTCTTTCTGTTCAAACTGGCCGTTACTAGCCACTCATACTGATGTTAAGGTATTGTTCTCAAAATAAATAATATCAAAATCTCATAGATACGATATTATGTGAGGTAAAGCCTTTACTGTGAAAATGCAATAGTATATATAGAATAATGTAAATGGTAAAGAGTTAAATTAGGTGTAAAAAGAATAGCAACAAATCTGTTTGTAAAGGAGATAATGGTTTCCAATTTAGGCACAAGGCCAGCAATTTGGGGGGAGGATAAAGTTGATTAAATCGACCCCAGTGTGTTACATGTACTTTATTTTATCGGCCCTTGAAAGGATGAAAGGCAAAGCTAATCTCAGAACATAAAGGGACGTAACTCTATGCCACGAAGCATGGTGTCCAATGCACTAATGATACTGCCAATCCACTGCCCTTTATGTATTTGAGATAATAAAAGAATATGAGCAGTTTAGCAAGTAAATATTTAATAATTCAACAATCAACCTATAAATATACTTTAGCTTTATAAACTCAGCCCCCATGACTAAATAAACTAAAAAGATTGAAATTGACTTAATTACATCTACTGTTGTATACATATCATCATCACAGTCTTGATTTTATGCCTAGTTAGCCAGACAATATGGCTTCTCTCCAAATCTTTCTATCCTTTGTCATTTTTTTTTGTTATAACCTCTTAGGTCAGAGTTAGACAACATTATTCCAAATTTTCTTTAGAATATTTCTGCACTAGTAATAATCTAGCACAAGCTCAGTTTTATATAATTATTTTCTACAAATATTCAAAGGAAAAAAATATTAGATCTGAAAGCAGTTATTGATTAACTATCGAGAAATCTAAAGAACTAAAATAGATAAAGGAAAAAAAAAAAATTTCAATTTATATGGAATTTATATATATATAAAACATAATAGCCAAGTACAAGTTGGTACCATAAGTGCTTTGTAAATGGGATTGGGTGTTAATATTCTGCAAGAAGAGTTTCTCTTGTCTTTGATTATGGTACTTAACTAGTTTACCAAGCTGGAAAATAAATCCAAGTTAATTTATGATAAACAACCATCCCATCCAGATAGAACATCTTTATTCTATAAAATGATAACCAAAGTTAAACACCACCTGTTGACTTGCATTAGGTATGACAAATGAGCTAGAAATCAATTAATTACAGTACTTGTGTTGCATTGTTCTATCATTACATCAAAGAGTCACTCGCTGGGAAAAAAAACTTAACAACCTCCCATCTGTAACAACAATGGAGCTAAAGGCGAGTGAGGCACTGCCTCCTGGAGCAGATACAAATTATGTAAGCAAGCAAGAGTGTCAACAACAGACTACAGATCAAAAACATCCTCTCTTCGGCCATGTGCCAGCCAAAAGCCGCCTTAAATTCAGGAAAAGTTTCCTAAAGAGCGTCACACCCCTTGAAACATCAAGTATAAGTAGTGAAAGAATCACTCACAGGCAAGAAAACCTTAACAACCTCCCATCTGTAACAACAATGGAGCTAAAGGTGAGCGAGGCACTGCCCCCTGGAGCAGATACAAACTATGCAGTGTTGAAATGCCTCAACAGACTAAGATCTGGTGTTGGACATGCAAAAGTCACTCTTGCAAAATGGGGATATTTAAAGGATGGGAATGTTGTGTATAACTGTGGCATCGAACCACAGACTATGCAGGCACCTCCTGATATGCCTCCTGCTGGAACACCCCTGCTCAGCACTGGATTTGGTAGAGTTTAATGAGAAAGGATAGCAATGTGTTCAGCTGTGGTGGAACCACATCTAGCCAAGTTTTGTAGCTGATACTCTTGTGGACACGACAAGAAGATCATTACATCATCCATAGCTAATAATGCACCTTACAGGAATACTGTAAACATTGTCAGCTTTAGGAATCATTCTATAAATAGATATAACAACAATAACTCCAAAGTTATTGTTTTAGCATCTTGGAAAGCAGAGGTAAATGATCCTAATAGAATAAATGACTGATAAGTTTCAGAAAGCTGGTACAATGCAGTAGAAAGAGAATAATATGCCTAAAATATCATGATATAAATTGGGTTAAAACATTACTTTGTTTTAAAATGGGATTCCTCCAAAGGGTCTTTGGAGTAACATTACTCAAAGTGCAAGATCAGAGAGTCACTCCAAGTAGAGCTGCTACTTCTCAAATGAAGAGATCACAACTCCCATATTATGGGAAGGTGGTTAGAATGTCTCAGGAAAGAATCACTGGACAAAACCAACAGGTAGGAGGCCCAGGAGCAGGCCCCAAGCAAGATGAGTGTAGAACATCTATGAGCTTGGCTGGTGATGCTTCAGGATGCAGCCAAATCAGTTGGAGACGGTTGCTTCTGACAGGACCCACTGGAGGGAGTATTTGCGGACTCTGCCCCTACGACCCCCTGAGGAATAAGCGGGTTGAGAAGAACAACAACAACAATACTTCATATTAACTATACTATTTGATCCTTGTAGAGTTTTAAGAAAGAAACAGTTTGATTCCTATTCCAAGCAGCCCTAAACCCTGTGGCTTAACCAGGAGTCTAATTTCAGTGAAACTAAATATATCTAGACTCAATGGTACCATGTAACCAAGTACAACCTGCTTCATGGTCAAGTGGTTGATGACTAAACCTGACTCTCCCCACCAGACACTGGTCTGGTGGGGTAGTAAGTGGAACCCCCAGCAGCACAAAAAACAAGAGCTGTTGAAAAGGGTGGATGAACTCCTCAGCATCAACGTCCATCTACCCCCAACTATGGGATAAATAAGCTCACTAACCCGCAACTGGCCAAGAGTGGTGAGAACAGTTACGCCCCTGACATGACCAAAACCAAACAGAAAGGGGTTCCTTCAATAGGAGTGAGAAGGCCCTGGATTAGATGGGATTGGAAATATATGTTCATTAATTTTTTAGCATTTAAATGTGAGATAATTCATCATCATCACCGTTTTACATCCGTTCTTCCACGCTAGCATGGGTTAGACGGGTTGTCCTGTTGTGGGCAGTGTCTGGTCGGCTGACCATGCCTTGCTCATACAGGAACTGATTTGGCTTGGTTTCTACAGCTGGATGCCCTTCCTAACACCAACCTCATTTACAGTGAGTGCTGGGTGCTTTTTCGTGGTGCCTACACGTCCACTTTACAGTGTGGGCTGGGTGCTTTTTTGCCGTGGCACCTCCACGACCACCTTGCGGTGGAGGGTGTGGGGGCATATTGTCTATATGCTTCAGCTTGTACCCTTGGGAGGTCGGGTACTCTGTATTACTGCGTGACGCCAGAGGTCACGGTCGTGTGTCATCGCCTTTGAGAGGTGTAATTGGGTAAGGTCGGCTTTTATCACCTCATCCCAGGTCATCTTGGGTCTCCCCACTCCGCGGTTTCCATCGACTTCTAGTGCTCTGCACCTTTTTATGCAGCTGTCATCCTTCATATGCATCACATGTCCATACCAGCGCAACCGCCTCTCCTACACACAGCATTTGATTCCTCTTCTGCTCAGCCTCTCTCAATTCATTTATGCTTTGTCGTTCACGTATGTTACTGTTACACATCCATCGGAGCATGCAGGCTTCGTTTCTCTCTAATCTACGCAAGTCTTCCACCTTCAGTGCCCAGGTCTCACTACCATGCAACATCGCTGTTCGGATACACGCATCATACAGTCTGCCTTTCATTTTGAGGGAGAAGCCTTTTGCAGCTAGCAGTGGTAGTAGTTCCCTAAACTTCTTCCATCCCGTTCTTACCCTAGTTATTGTACTTTCTGAACACCCACCTCCGCTGCTAATTCGGTCACCTAGGTAGCAGAAGCTGTCTACTGTTTCTACAGGGCCCTCCCAGAGATTAGTGGTACTTGTTTCCTGTGGTTGTTTGCTGCCCCAGCACAACTGCTGCATATGAAGCCTACATTCTTAATTAAGCTTCCTGAGATCCCGCTACATCTCTTGTGTACCCATTGTTTGCATTTGGGGCAGAGAATGGAGTTCCTACCTACACCTTTCCTACATACTGAGCAAGGCCATTTCCCTGAGGAGATCTGGGTTCTGTTTTCTCGTCTACTTACAAGGACCTTAGTCTTTGTCATGTTGACTTTGAGACCCTTTCTTTCTAGTCCCTGCATCCAAGTTTGGAATTTATTCTCTAATTCTACCATAGATTCAGCTATAAGTGCGAGGTCATCAGCATACAGGAGTTCCCATGGGCATCCGGTCTTAAAATTATATGAGGTAATTATGTAAGGTAAAGCCTTTTCAGTGAAAATATAATAGTATCTATAACGTAATGTAAATGGTAAAAGGCTAAATTTGACTATATATGGATTTATTTATAACCAACACTGTATTTGGTATATTAATAATACTCAGCTGATAACCATATACCATTATGCAAATGAGTTGAACTGTTCAACAATTTTGTTCACATTTTAAATAAGTAGTTCTATACTACTTTCTTTTGACATTTTAAAAAGTAGAAGTGATCCCTGATGAGACGTCTTTAAAAGCCGAGTCTAGTTGGTTTGATCCTCATTTCAAACCACCAAAGGCACTGTGGTTTAGCTATGGTGTCTAATTTCACAGCTAGACTAAATATATGTTTATTAACCATATATATATATGACATGTTTATTCATAATGTCATAAGTTCAGACTGAACAATAGCCATTCTATTGTAACTCTGCTTTGAGCATATAATCCAGCTTACTCTAGTTTGCCTCACTGAATAAAAAATACAAATTCTATTCTTACTTCACAGTTCAGTAGTTAGAATTAGGAAAGACATTAAGGAAGAGTTGTGAAATATATACATATTGACTATCCAACTACGAAACAATACAAAAAATAATTTTAAGTTCATAAAATTTTCTGTCTTTATACACAAACATGCACACAGACGGACACACACGCGTTTATATATAAATGTAAATTCATGATCCTTTTATATGGAGAGAGAGAGAGAGAGAGAGAGAGAGAGAGAGAGAAGAGAGAGAGAGAGAGAGAGAGAGAGAGAGAGAGAGAGAGAGAGAGAGAGAGAGAATGAGAGATGTAAGTTTAGTTTTAGAAACATAAGAAAACTCAATACATTGAGCAGAGTAAACTTCCTCGTGATAAAATCCTTTTTTATATCGTATATTCTCAAAGTATAATGAGAATGCCTCAAATACCAAAATGGACTGAAACATCACTACCCCAATAATATGGATCTGGACGATGTGGGGAAGCATTCTGATATGTGGAAGTCAGTCCAAGACTGCTTCATGGTCCTAGTGGACAGAATGGAGAGAAATTGCTATAGTAGACGGTGGGGGACATGCATTTGAACAGTCATTCCAACTCACAAGGCTTGCTCCTGCAGGTGACCAACTCTACCCCAAAAGTAGTGAGGTCGTATGGGGACCAAGAATGCCAAAAGTACTACAGGTTCAACAGCAAACCTATTGGAAAGTGGCTGATACATTGACAGCTGGTGAATTTATGGTTTGGCAGCAAAGAGGTTAGTCACCAAATGCACCAGTTTCTACACAAAAAGATATCTTACAAAGATTCTAGTTTATTGTTTCTGAGGAAGACAGTGAGATGGATCTGGTGTATCAGGACTAATACCATGAAGTTACATTACTACTATCAATAAGTCAATTTACCATGATCAATCAACCTTCTGAAGTGATCGTAAAACAATGAACTGATTAAGCACTAAATTTTGCCTTTTGTTTTCATTGTTGAGCATGCATATATATATATATAGATATATAGGGCCTAGAATGCATATATATATATATAGATATATAAGGCCTAGAATGCATATATATATATATATAGATATATAGGGCCTAGAATGCATATATATATATATATAGATATATAGGGCCTAGAATGCATATATATATATAGATATATAAGGCCTAGAATCAAAAGGCCTTAAAATTAACCTGGCTAAGACTAAAGTTCTAGTTTGTAGGAAAGAAAATAAGGCGGCGGTCCCATCTGGGAAATGGCCATGCTCAGTGTGTAGGAAAGGCGTAGGTAGAAACTCCATTTTATGTCCCAAATGCAAAGTATGGGTGCATAAAAGATGTAGTGGGATCACAGGTAAGCTAACTAAGAACATAGATTTTACATGTGGCCGGTGCTCTGGTGCAATAAGTCGCAGCAAGTGCCCACAAAATACTAGCTCCTTCAACTGCGCAGAGGGTTCTATAGAAATAGTGGACAGCTTCCGTTATCTGGGTGACAAAATCAGCAGTGGGGGAGGGTGCTCTGAAAGTACAGTAGCTAGAGTCAGAACTGGATGGAAAAAGTTCAGAGAGCTTATACCACTATTAGCCGCTAGAGGGTTCTCCCTAAAAATGAAAGGCAGGTTATACGATGCCTGCATACGAACAGCAATGCTGCATGGCAGTGAGACCTGGGCATTGTGTGCAGAGGATATACGCAGACTAGAGAGGAACGAAGCTTGCATGCTCCGCTGGATGTGCAATAGTAATATACGTGAACTGCAAAGCATAAACGAACTAAGGGAAAAATTAGAAATAAGAGGGATCAGATGTTGTTTACTCGAGAGAAGGCTACGTTGGTACGGTCACGTGATGCGCATGAAAGACGACAGCTGTATAACAAAGTGCAGGGCAATAAAGATAGACGGTAGCCACGGAGTAGGCAGACCCAGAAAAACATGGGACGAGCTGATAAATTCCGACCTCACACGCTTACACCTCTCCAAGACAATGTCACTGGACCGAGACCTTTGGCGGTACTCAGTAATAGAGAAGACCCGCCTTACCTAAATACAAAGTAAAAACCTACTTCAGTCAGTAGGCATCTCTATCAAAACACACCCCCGTCCCACCACCTCCACCCCACTGCCCCTTTCAATGTAAAGTTATGTTGGTCCCACAACATCCAGGCCGAAACAAATGAGATCGTGTAGGTGTCACGACAAAAAACACACAGTCCACGCTGTAAATGTGGCCGTGTAGGCAACACGGTAAAAACCTCCCAGCCCCACACTGTAAATGTGGTTGGTGTTAGGAAGGGCATCCAACTGTAGAAAACCCGCCAGACAGTCCACGCTGTAATGTGGCCGTGTAGGCAACACGGTAAAAACCTCCCAGCCCCACACTGTAAATGTGGTTGGTGTTAGGAAGGGCATCCAACTGTAGAAAACCCGCCAGACAGTCCTATGCGAGCAAGACAACCACTCTTGCCTCAAGTGGGAAAACCCCCGTCCAAACCCATGCAAGCGTGGAACACGGACGCTAAACCTGATGATGATGATGATGATGATGATATAGAGATTACAATAATCAAAGTTCAGTTTAAATCATTTAAACTGAACTTTGATTATTGTAATCTCTATATAACTGCTCTATAAAACAACCGATGTTATTACATTGAGCTATTTATCTTACTGGTAATAAGATAGTAATAAATGACTATCTCTCACTATTTGGGGTTTGTATAAAAAATATATAACCATAAAAGGTTTATTATATACATAACCATAAATAGTATCCTTAATACTATATATAGATATATGAATATATATAGATATATGAATATATATAGATATATATATATAGATATATATATATAGATATATAGATATATGAATATATATAGATATATGAATATATATAGATATATATATAGATATATATATATAGATATATGAATATATATATAGATATATGAATATATATATATTTCGTTTCTGAATTTGTTTAGCAAGATTCTTTATCTGAAAACGTGTGTTGAAACCGATGTTATACTTTGGGAGGGTCATGTTGCCAATAAGAAACACACGCACCAGTTGCTTTCACTCCAATTTATTATAAATTAAATTGTAAATTTAAAAATTTATAAATTTCCGGTTGGTTGGTTGGTTGGTTGGTTCCACAACCGGACGGTTGTTCATATATTGTCAAAGTTCTTTCGTCACACATTCTGTGACCTCTTCAGTGACTGGAATTCTTCTTTGTTTCTCTCTTTTGTTCTGTCCTACGCCATCTTGGTTTTGTGTGTGTTGTGTGCTTAGTTTGCACATGTGTTACATCCGGGTGTCTGTGTATGTTTTTATTTGTTTATTTATTTGTTTATTTACATGTTACTGGTTGGTTGTTTGTTCTATGTGCGTGTGTGTTTTCATTTTGTCCTTAATTGTAAGCTGTGATGTTGCTATTCCTTTCATGTTTTCTATTTAATTTTGGTTGGAGTTCATTTATGTTTATTGCCTCTGATTTATCTAAACATTGCGTCTTTTCTGTGTGTAGATTCTATTTTTATTTGTATGTTCTCTAATTTGCCCTTATGTTCTATTTTACCATGTTGGTGGAGTACTGATGATTCTTTTCTATCTTGAAGCTCTCGCCAGTGTTCATTTAATCGTTCTCCTATACTACTAGCTGTCTCACCTATGTACACTATATTCTTATCTTTACATTGTCCTTCAGTACATCTTATGCTATATACTACATTTCTAGTTTTACAGTTAATATGGGGGCTTAGTTTACAGATTATGCATTTCTTATCTATACAGGGAAGTCTTTGAAAAGGGTATGTATTACTAATAAGTGTTTTTATGGCGTTACCTGGTCTTTCTACTATCTTAATATTTAGTTTAAGTTTATCTAGGGCCCTTCTAAATTTGTAAGCTAGTTCACCTCTAGGGGTTGTATTGATGAACATTACACTCTTGTATTTATTGCTATCATACCATGTGTTTATTCTATTAACCTTATTCCTAGTTCTTTCTATTCTATTCCAAAATTTGCTCCTATACAAGGGACAGGTCCCATTTGTATCATTATTTACCTTTTTTTCCTATTTGGTTCTGGCTCCTCTATATACTCTGATTTTATCTCTCTGATTGTAACCAGAGAACTGCATACGGTGGATGAAGTGTTGTATGTGTCTCTAGTTCTTTGGGGTTGCACATGTGGGACACGTTTCTCATCACCCATACTAAATCCGCAATCAGTATGTTGATTTTGGTGTAATCCGAAACAGCCGAGTTTCGGTGGATCAGATATTTGGAAGTCATGGGTTTGGCATAATAGGAATGGAGGATTTGTTTTTTTCGTTATTAATGGTTTTTAACCAGAGCTCTGTGTCTAGTACAGGTAATCGGTCGTTGGGGTGTTTGCTTGGGTAGTCTATAGTAACTCTAATACTCTGGTGGATGGAGTTAGCTATTTGCTGGATGCTTTCCATGGTGTTTTTCTCTAATTCCTGACTGTTCTCTAGTGGGGTGTTTTTACTACGATGTTTATATCATCAACGTAGCAAGAGTACATTATCAGGGTTAAGAGGTTGCTGTCTTCTTATTGTTCTTTAAGTTTATTGTCCCACCATACCATGAATAGGTTAGCTATGTCACCTGCAATGCTAACACCAATGGCTGCTCCCTCCTCTTGGGCATATGTTTTTCCATTAAATTTGAACATATGTTCCTTAAGGGTTAGTTTTATACTGGCCCCCACCGCATGTGCAATCATTATCTTTAGTTCATCATGGTTTTCGGTGGTCCGTATGGCTCTGGCCCACCCGTTCCATCTTTCTGTGTGGGTTTTCTTGGCCATTGAGATAATGGTAGGTGGTCTGCCTCTTGCTGGCCTTGTGGGGCAGAGGTTCCTAAGGTCATACGTATCTAGGTAATAATTACTATAAGTAAGTTTAAGTAGGAGTCCCAGCTCACTGGTATCAATCCCACGGAATTCAACATTGCTCTCACTGATCATTTCTACGCATTTCTCCACAGCAAAATCCACGTCAATGGATGGGTATAGAGACACAACATCCATACTACCTAGTATAAATCAGCAAAAATAACCGATCTAGGGACCTAACATACTGTATAATAGGTAGTATATAGCATAATGGTGTATATAGCATAAGATGTACTGAAGGACAATGTAAAGATAAGAATATAGTGTACATAGGTGAGACAGCTCGTAGTATAGGAGAACGATTAAATGAACACTGGCGAGAGCTTCAAGATAGAAAAGAATCATCTGTACTCTACCAACAGGCTAAAATAGAACATAAGGGCAAATTAGAGAACATAGAAATAAAAACAGAATCTACACACAGAAAAGACGCAATGTTTAGACAAATCACAGAGGCAATAAACATAAATGAACTCCAACCAAAATTAAATAGAAAACATGAATGGAACAGCAACATCACAACTTACAATTAAGGACAAAATGAAAACACACACACACACATAGAACAAACAACGAACTAGTAACATGGAAATAAACAAATAAAAACACACAGACACCCGGATGTAACACATGCGCAAACTAAGCACACAACACACACAAAAACAAGATGGCGAGGCACAAAACAAAGAAAAGAATCCCCAGTCACTGAAGTGGTCACAGAATGTGTGACGAAAGAACTTTGACAATATATGAACAACTGTCCGGTTGTGGAACCAACCAATGAACCGGAAATTTATAAATTTATTAATTTATAATAAATTGGAGTGAAAGCCCCTGGTGTGTGTGTTTCTTATTGGCAGCATGACCCTCCCAAAGTATAACAATATATACACATATATATATATATATATATATATATATATATATATGTATGATTGTAGCTCATTTAGAATAGACAACGGAATCCAATATGATGAAGGCCTGCTACAAGAACTCTCATCACCTGATCTCGTTGGAATTATTTCAGGACTATATGGAATTCTAACAATGTTATTGGCCCTACCATAGAGAGGGACCTGTTATTTTTATCTAAAGACATTTTTTCCAATTCCATGCCGCCCCGTCCCCTCAATCTATTTTATTTCTCATTCTTTCTTCTGATGAAGGACTAGCGTCCGAAACATTAAGACCCTCTTCCTGCTATATCAAGCATTAACCTAATATATACCTTCCATATACTGTACCGATTGTGTTGTTATTTCTGTTTACCTTTTATATATATAATATATATATATATATATATATATATATATATATATACTTTGTACAGTTTCTGTCTACCAATTTCACTTGCAAGGCTCAAAGCTATAGTAGAAAACACTTGCCCAAGGCATCATGCACTAAGATAGAACCTGAAACCACATGGTTGTGAAGCAAACACCTTAATCACACAGCCATACCTGCATCGTATTGATGTATCATTAACATAAATATATCGACATTGTGTAAAGACAGCTATTAGTTTTCATCACTCAATAGGATATTTTATAATCAATACAACAGATTGTGAATGTTTTCTAAGTACTATAGAGCTTTTAGGAGCCAGAACTTAGCTTTAGTTTCATAGTTCTAAATAGATTAAAAAAATAATCCTGCACCTAAATAAGATGATGGGTTTTTCTTCAGTTCCATTTCCATACAATCTAACTCGTATTTCTATTTACTTAGTGAACTGCCCAGACACATAACAAAATGCTTGTAGTAAAATTGAACTGAAAACCTTTCAGCTACTAATCCAATGCCATATTCATTCAACCATTTCACTTCTACATATTGAGCTAAGGGAGCTAGAGATAGCAGCTAAATTTTCTTTTAGCATTTACATTACTCTATTGTATTTTCATGGCAAAGGCTTTACCTCACATAATTATCTCACATAATATTGAATCTATGAGATTTTGATATTATTTATTTTGAGAACAATACCTTAATATCAGTATGAGTGACTGGTTACAACCAGTTTGAACAGATGAGAGAATGCTGACCAGAAATAGTTGGTTTAAATGCTAAAAGGTTAAATCAGACTCTACCATCATAAAATATAAATACTCATGATAATATAATCCTAAATATACAATATCTGGAAATAGATGGGATGGTCACAGTTGAAATGCCTTTAACAACTACAGATAATTTATCACAAAAGTTTTAGAGTAAAAATTATGGACCTAGTTTCAGTCATTTATACAAATTAATTTTGCTTTCAATGTCATCTAAATTAAGACCATGGAGAAATACAAATTTTACAATTTGAATCACAAAGTGGGACCAAAGTAGATATTTACATAAAAATCAATGGCATATTGCTGGGGAGGTGTGAGGATGCAGCTGTACCTAAAGAAAATTGGAAAATTTAGTTATTTTCATCAGAAAATTAGTCATTTTTGTTGGAAAATTATGAACATCTGTATCCCACAAAAATGATAGGAGCAATAGGCTTATGACTCTTATATACCTATTTAAGAAAACACAAAAATGTTATTTTCGCTTTACTTATAGTACTATGTCCTATGAAATGTCAAATGTCACACTTCTGTAACTCAGTCACTAGAAATGTGACAGTAACCAAATCATAGAAGTGTGACAACACTCTTTTCACTTCTTGAACTTGAATATAACAGTCTTGTGTTTGCTTAACCACTTAGCATTCACATTACTCTATATATACTATTATATTTTCATGGTAAAAGATTCGATGTTATGTGAGATTTTGATATTTATTTTGAGAACAATACCTTAACATAAGTATGAGCAGCCAGTTATAGCCGATTTGAACAGAAAAAGGTGAGAGAATTCTGGCTGGATATGGTCAGTTTAAATGCTAAAGGGTTAAATAGCTAAAATGACTCTTCCTCAATGTCACTGCTTCGGTTACAATTAACACATCTCAGATCAAGCCACTCAACAAACAAGTAGAATCTATGAAATAACTATATAGTCATTCTAATGGAGCTTACTGTTAACTATGAAGAGAGAATGGAGGAGACACAGGCAGAGTACATAGTACAAGGAGTTGGTGGAGGACTGCTGCAGGAACAGATGGAAGACTAGGTGTATGTCAGTGGAGGTTAGTAGCTGAGGATTTGTAGCTCATTCCCCTAACAAAGCCTATGGAACTCTGGACATTACAGGAGCAAGCTAGAGGAGAGCCATCAGAAACAATGTGGAAGCAGCAGAGAACTCAAGGAACTCAAGACAAGTGACCAATCTGAAGAAAACTTCCTTTTTACCACCAGGATTGTATGGTCCCGTAACTCCTGATAGAGTTGTAGGGGTTCCGTATTGACATACAGCGTTTCGTGGAATTTTAACCCTTTAATGTTGAAACCGACCAAAACCGGCCAGAATTCTCTACCTCTTTCTGTTGATACTGGCTGTAACTGGTCGCTCATACTGATGTTAAGGTATTGTTCTCAAAATAAATACTTTCAAAATCTCATAGATTCAATATTATGTGAGGTAAAGCCTTTACCATGAAAATACAATAGTATATATAGAGAGTAATGTAAATGATATGTGAGGTAAAGCCTTTACCATGAAAATACAATAGTATATATAGAGTAATGTAAATGATATGCGAGGTAAAGCCTTTACCATGAAAATACAATAGTATATATAGAGTAATGTAAATGATATGTGAGGTAAAGCCTTTACCATGAAAATACAATAGTATATATAGAGTAATGTAAATGATATGTGAGGTAAAGCCTTTACCATGAAAATACAATAAAATATAGAGAGTAATGTAAATGCTAAAGGGTTAAGTCAGGTGGAGCCCATCCCTCTCCAGGCCTAAGTAGAGCAGATTTCTTCCAGAGAAAGATAGAAAGTGAGAGAGAGGAAGTGAGAAAGAGATATAGAGGAATAATCGACCCCAGTACTTGACTGGTACTTTTTTTTATCGACCTCGAATGGATGAAAAGTAAAGCTCACCTCTGCGGGATTTGAACTCTGAGCAGAGAGCTGGAACGGATACAATAAAGCATTCTATCCGACGTTCTAACGACTCTGCCAATTCACCGCCTATACTAACAGGATTAGAGAGCCTCAAATATTCATAGTTGCTGATATTCCTCTTTTGGCTCATTGATAAAAATACATTTTTTAAGGAAACAAAATGACTGAATCATAAAAGCAAGATTGCAGACTGTTTATTAAGTATGATTACTCTTGTTATTTTCCACATATTTTACATAAATTAGGAATATTTTTTTTAAATATATTAGATATTTAAAAGAAGTTGTTCACTTTTAATAGAATATAGGACAGAACTTGTCCAATTAAACATTTATATTCCAGAAATCACTAGAGGTATGCTGTATGTACTTGAACATAAGTCGAGGAATATGTGACCAAATATTTGATGGCTAAATGGAGGTGGGACGCTTATATATGTCATCTAAACAATGTGTTGATTAACTGTCTCGGCTTATAAATGGGGTTTGAATTTTTGCACCACTACTATGGGCATCTGGTTAGAATGTCTGGGGAGGGGGGGAGGGGATGGCTAGGCAGATTTTACAGGCAAAAAACCAACTGGCAAGAGACCCAGGGATAGATCCTGAGCAAGATGGTTGGATAACATCTATGAGCTTGGCTGGTCTCACTTGGGGATCCAGCCATATCAGTTGGACAGTAGCTTCTGACAGGACCCACTGGAGGGAGTGTTTGAGGACTCTGCCCCAACAACCCTCTCAGGAATAAGTGGGTAAAGAACAAGTATCTCATGCTTTCATTAACTTCACAAATAGCAAATGAAGAGAGATAAATTAAGATAATCCTTTCTCTGAGAAGAATGCAATGCTTAGTATCTTTGTGATTTATACTAAATTTCCTAATAAAATATGCCATGTTATGTCATCTATGAAAGGATCGAATATGGAAACCAAACACAAACATTATTTGTGACATTCTTTGCATGCAACACAAATTACAGTTACATCAGTCCGTTATGTAAGATGCCAAACTAAGCTTTTTTTTTTCAAAATAACAATATTAGTTACTTTCAAAATAGCACTATTCGTCACTATCAAGCTATATTCATCATCAAAGTTTAATGTTTATTTTCTATACTTGCATGGGTTAAACAGGCTGTCATGTACTGAGACTAGAGTGGTCATGTGACTACATCCTCTTCATATTCTCTGTTTTGGGCTTGCTTTCTACAACTGCCAACCACTATACATGTACTGGGAGCATGTTATCATGATACCACCACCACCTTGTAGTGCAGACAGTACTTTTTATGATGATGGTGACAGTGGCGGTGATGATGATGGTTGTGGCGATAACAATGATGAAATTTTTAAATTAATAAAACCAAATCTCATTTCTAGAATATTCTCCTATGACCAGAATAAATAACTGAGTATGTATTCTTTTATTTACTTATTTCTTTTTAATACTTTCCCAGCCAATTTTTTATCATGTCAGCATGAGTGCAATTTAAACCTTTAACATTTACATCACTCTATATAGTAAACACTTTATTTCACATATCTCACATTTCTTATGTCCACAAGAGTATCAGCTACAAAGCTTGGCTAGATATGGTTCCACCACAGCTGAACACATTGCTATCCTTTCTCATTAAGCTCTACCAAATCCAGTGCTGAGCAGGGGTGTTCCAGCAGGAGGGCAGGAGGCATATCAGAAGGTGCCTGCATAGTCTGTGGTTCGATGCCACAGTTATACACAACATTCCCATCCTTTAAATATCCCCATTTTGCAAGAGTGACTTTTGCATGTCCAACACCAGATCTTAGTCTGTTGAGGCATTTCAACACTGCATAGTTTGTATCTGCTCCAGGGGGAAGTGCCTCGCTCACCTTTAGCTCCATTGTTGTTACAGATGGGAGGTTGTTAAGGTTTTCTTGCCTGTGAGTGATTCTTTCACTACTTATACTTGATGTTTCAAGGGGTGTGACGCTCTTTAGGAAACTTTTCCTGAATTTAAGGCGGCTTTTGGCTGGCACATGGCCGAAGAGAGGATGTTTTTGATCTGTAGTTTTGATATGTTTTTGATCTGCTTGCTTGCTTACATAATATCGAATCTATGAGATTTTGATATTATTTATTTTGAGAACAATACCTTAACGTCAGTCTCAGCAGCCAGTTATGGCCGGTTTGAACAGAATTCTGATATGAACCGTTTAAATGCTAAAGGGTTAAACATTTGCACTGTTGGAACAATTTACATTTTACAGCTGATTGTTCTTCGGTTTTCTCTTGTTCATGTCGTGTCTAAATATTTTAGAAGTTGATATTTTGTTGAAGGAGCCATGTCAGAATAATAGCAGCCAAGTATTTTGATTTTCACATTAAAATGGGTTTGTTTTAGTTTTTCTATTACTGTATTTTTATCTTTAGTTGTCTACAGTGTTGGCTATAATTAAAATCACATGATTTGCAGCATCTCAAATACAGCAGACACCAAATACTGTCTGTCAGTGTGTGTGTGTGTGTGTCATGTGGTGTGTTGGTGTGTCATGTGGTGTGTTGGTGTGTTATGTGGTGTATTGTGTGTAGTGTATGGGGTGTATGATGTGTTGTGTCTGTGGGGTGTGTGTGTGTGTGTGTAGTGTGAAGTGTATGATGTGTGAGGGTATATATGTGTATGTGGTGTGTGGGGTGTATGTGTGTGGTGGAGGGGTGTGTGGGGGGAGGGGGTATGTGTGTGTGGGGGAGGGGTATGTGTGTGTGGGGGGAGGGGTATGTGTGTGTGTGGGGGGGGGGGGGGGGGGACAGATGTAGATATCAGCAAACTATACCATTGGAGAAGGAGGGTATTTTCTTCTTCTTGAGTCATCCCTCTTTCAAAAAAAAAGCATTCATCTTGTTTTTTCTAATGGCTGGAATATATGCAGCTCTCCACACCTGCAGAAACATCCACGCCACCGGTGTTATCCAAGGGAAAGGCAGTAGCCGATACAACTTGGCACCAGTGACGTAACTTATTTCTACAGCTGAGTCAACTGGAGCAACATGAAATAAAGTGTCTTGCTCAAGGGCACAATGTCTCACTCAGTCCGAGAATTGAACTCACAATCTCTCGATTTCAAGCCCAATTCTCTAACCACTAAGCCATGCACCTTCACGCGAAGGGTATAATACATGACCTTTGCAGGACCTCAGTGACAGCTCAGATCAATGCAGCTCATGTTCAGCTTGCATATCAATATCTACAAATACAAATATAAGTTGAGATTGTAAATTCCAAAGGGCTACTTTTCTTGGAGGAGAAGAATTAGATGAAGTGGGCTAGTGTAGGGGCTTTAGGACTCAAAGGTGGTGAGAAAATGTGAGAAAAGATGAAGTAATATGAAGAGAACCATAGGCCATTGTCATAATAATAAAATAGACAGAGAGAAGAGACAACATGTTTGTGAGTCAGGTGTTGTAGTATGTTGCCAATCAGTTGGATGGGGGTTTTCTTTTAAGACAATTGAATATGTTTTGGTGTGTAGCAGCAAAACTGTTCCAAATGTTATAGTAATACTTCATTGTAGGTCTTATTTGATCTTCATAGAGTCAGCAACTGATCAGAGATTAAGTATTTTCTGGTACTGAAAGATATAAGGTTATTATATCGTGTGTAATATTAGCTATGTTATGTATGTGGGGTCTTTGGAGTAATGCTACTTGATAAAGTGTGTAGCTTGGAGATCAGAGAGTCACTCCAGGTAGAGCCGCTACTTCTCCGAATTGAGAGACCACAGCTCTGATACTATGGACATGTGGCTAGAATGTCTCAGGAAAGAATCACTGGACAAAACCAACTGGCATGAGACCCAGGGCTAGACACTGATTAAGATAGTTGGATAACAACCATGAGCTTGGCTAGTCACACTTGAGGATCCAGCCGGATCAGTTGGAGACAGTTGCTTTTGACAGGACCCGGTGGATGGAGTGTTTGAAAACTGCCCCCTCTCAGGAATAAGTGGGCGAAGAAGAAGATGTATGTGGGGCCATGGAGAAAGACCACCAGAGATTGTGAATCCTAGCATTTTTAATATCTTTGAAGATTTTAGATTTATGTTGTCTAAGACCAGAGAGAAAGAGGTACAAGATTTTATTTCCTTCATATGAGCAATTAATGTCTGTTTGTGCTGTTGAAAGAGACAAGATTGTCATGTTTCTATTAACGCTTTAGTAGCATTTAAACCGGCTATATCTGCCCAGAATTCTCTCCCCGCTTTCTGTTCAAACCAGTCATAACCAGCCTCTCATACTGACGTTAAGGTATTCTTCTCAAAATAAATAATATCAAAATCTCATACATTCAATATTGTGAGATAATTATGTGAAATAAAGCTTTTAGCACAAAAATACGATAGTAAATATAGTGTAATGTAAATGCTAAAGGGTTAACTCTTTATATTTCTAATAAAAACACTGCCAATGATTTTCAAATAATTTTGAACCATGCAATTGGTCGTCTTATTTGCTTTTTTTTTAAATATTTAGTGAAATGGTGCCTACCATTTTTAGTAACATTATATCGGGATTCCATTGAGTTCAAATCCCGCCGACGTTAACTTTGTCTTTCATCCTTACGGGGTCGATAAAATAAAGTACCAGTAATGTACTGGGTAATTGCTGGCCTTGTGCCAAAAAGTAGAAACAATTATATATATATATACAGGGTGTAGATATTTGTTCGCAATTTTCAACTGCTAATTTTATGCAAATTTTTTTTACTTCTGTTGTCACTCGTCTTCATAAAAACAGTGACTATATTTCCATTATTTATTTTCTGAATAATTTGTGGAAGAGACACGGAGTTCTTCTTGGAATCCGCACCGAGAGGACAAATAAGGCCAGAAGATCAACTCCCAGAACAACAGGTGGCTGGCTGTCTCATCCAAAGACGTGCCCAGAGCCATGCAGACAAAGTTTCCAGCGACAACATTCGTCTTAGGTGTCGTCAGCAGTCAAGGTGACATCATGCCACCTCACTATTTCCCTGAGCGCCTCAAGCTGAACACCATTGGCTACATCCGCGTTCTGAGCGAGGTAGTAAAGCCCGGGATCGACCAGGTAAAACTGCAGGTAGGCCGTACGTGTGACAGCAAGACTCCGCGGCCTGCCATACCAGCCGAAAGACCCAAGCCTGGCTGTCAGAGAACTTCGTCGACCACACTTCACCCAACATCTGGCCTCCCAGCAACCCCCTCGACTTCTTTGTGTGGGGCGCAGTGGAACGAGACACCAACAGATTTAGCTGCAATACGAAAGATGATCTGAAGGCCAGGATCACAAGTGCCTTTAGGGGCTTAAGTCGGGGGACAGTGACGAAGGCCTGTAGCCATTCCGAGGCCGCCTTGAGGCCATCATCAAAGCCAGTGGCAGGTTTATCGAGTGAGATCGAAAGAACAAGTCATGAAGACAAACTGACCCAAGTTTGATAAATAAATCTTAAAAAATAAAACTACTGTGTTATTTTTTCATAGACAGTAATCTTGCAAACAAATATCATCCGTACCCTGTATGTATATATATATATATATATAACGAAGGAGTTGTGGAAAGGAACCAGATGGACCATAACGCACCAGAGTACTCAATACTTAGGGTAGTAGAGTGTTTAATAGGAAAATGTATGACCCCGATGGCAGAGCTCAAGCCGTTTCAACAGCTATTTCTGGACTAAATCAGAATTTTTAGTCTGGTAAATAAATAGCCGAACTTTTCAAGGGGTACTTCCTTATATGGGAAGATTGTAGTTGTCAAGAGGATTGGTCAAAGTTTCTTGTAAACACAATTAAGTCTATCATGGCAGTGGGTGGGAGGTGGGGTGGCTGAACTTGACTGTAGAACAATGAGGGAGTGGGTGGAGCTGGTCAAACATTGAAAGTGAATTCTATACAGCAAATTCTAAGGTTTGTGTATGAAACTAGGCCAGAGGAAGCAGGTGTAAAAGGATTCTGGAGAAAATAGAGAAGGGACGTTATAGAATAGGTAAATCAATTGAGATTAGAAGATAATAAATAAATAAGAAAAAAAATATCTAAAAATATATAATGGGATAGTAAGAAGTGATAAAAAAAACTGTAGAGTCTAAAACAGCTGCTATAATTAGTTGGTGTTGCGTTTTCGGCCAATGCTATCTTTAATTTACTGGGGTGGGAGTACTGAGGCTACAAAGGCCCGATGGGCTGCCTTGGGGTAGGCGAAAGGGGAAAAGGAAGAGGATAGGGAGTGGAAGGAAGTGATAGGAAGTGACAAAGGGAAGAAGAAAATAGAAAGGCAAAGAAGAGGTAGATCTACCTATGTTAGCTGGGGTTTCCCCTATCTTGTTCGGCAAGTGGGGAAAAGAAGGATGTTACAGCCATTGTCTACCCGGCTCATGAGGGGGTTTGAGGGTGAGGTAAGTCCTACGCAATCGGTGTTTCCATGCAATTACAAGTTCGTCTTTTTTGTTTAGGAGTTGGTCCTTCATAAACAGCATTTGTAATGTTTCCTCCGAGCATGATCCTCGACAATGATCTATACTACCCATACAGGAAACCAAACAACAACCTGCACTACATCCACTGCTGCTCTAACCATCCTAGAAACATCAATAACCTGGTTAAAAACATCTCCCTCCGCATATCTCGTTTGTCCGCTAATGAGCAGATATACGATGAACATGCGCCTCATTACAACCAGAGGTCATACATTTTCCTATATATATATATATATATATATATATATATATATATATAAATTTACAAAATTATTATTTAACATTTATTGCATAATACTGACACGTGTTTCGTTGTATGTGTTACATATCAGTCTAGGATCGCTAATATTTGATTATTTCAATCAAAATAAATCAAATCCAACTACTTAAAAAATGACAAGTAGACAACAAATTTTCAAAGTCGAATATAAAAGAGATATATAGAAGGCAAGCAAGAATTAAAGGAAAAAGGAAATATATATTCCAAGATTTGTAGACAAAATTAAAAAAATGTATAAAGTGCTTCTTTACAAGCCATCATAAAAAAATGAAAGTTTTTAACTATAAACCTTCTCAATGGCCTCACTAGATTAGTGCATTCTCAATAATGAGCCACATTTGCTCTCTTCTTTGTAAATAGTGTATCATACTTTTTTCCTTTATGCACCTTTTTTATATTTTTAATTTATATACGCTGCATGAAGTAAATGATGAGAAAAAGAAAAGAAAGAAATACCACCCCAGATTGCACAAAGAAAAAAAATAGGAGACTCCAAAGTGAGATGTCTTTAAATATAAAACCTTATTGGAACATTGAAAGTAATGCTAGAAATTGTTTTAGACAAAGGATGAATTAATAAACCCTGATAAAACAAATAAATTTTCAAGTTCTTTCATAGATTTCATAGCATGCAGATATTTAAAAATTTCTAGTGCAAATAAAAAGAATCAAACAATAAAACGAATTTTAAAAGAAAAAAAAGAAAAATCAAATATCATTAGAGACACTTGGTGCTCTTTTAAATATGAAATAATTGACCTTGTAGCAAAAGAGCACACACATCATTCAGTGTAGCTTTCAAGATTTTAATTGGAGGTTAATTGAATATAGAGTAAAATAAAAGCGGTTTCATTTTTATCAAGATTTTATCTTTAGTAATTATTTTCATACATTTCTTTTGTTCTTCAATACATCACAGTTCATTTAACAACAGCTTTTGATTAGCTGAAAAATTTGTAATTATAATACATTAAATAAAGCTTTCTATTTAATATGCTTTCTATTTAATATTCTTCAAAACATTCTAAAAGTTTTACTTTAATTCTTAATATCCTGTACCATATGAAACCACATTAGCAGGACATTTTTGAAAGGTTTATATTATGAAAAAGAGTTGGAGACCATTGGGCTAAAAGCACCGTTCTGAAATCATTGTTTACCCTTACATTACTCTATATTTACTCTTGTATTTTCACAGTAAACACTTTATTTCACATAATTGCCTCACGTAATATTGAATCTATGAGATTTTGATATTTATTTTGAGAACAATACCTTAACATCAGTATTAGCAGTTGGTTACAGTCAGTTTCAACAGAAATAGGTGAGAGAATTCTAGCCGGATATGACCAGTTTAAATGCTAAAGGATTAAATCTTTTTTTAATTTTTAATATCTTTTGTTGGGTCTTATCTATGAATGTATTCATGCATTATTCACTGAGCTATGTGGTAAATATTCCAAAAGGAACCAAATCAGTAAACTATTTTACTATTTCACTGAAGTTCATATTGTGAAAGTGAAAACATCCAATGCTAAACAGACAGGCACACTATCACATTCCCCGTATACTTTTTCCCTTTCAGAAGAAAGTACCATATATACTCAAATTTTATGTCTGAGTAATGGGCAAAAATCCAAACCCCATGTATTAAGCTGCTAATCAATACTTGGATGGGATGGTTTTTAAGTGAAGAATATGTTTATGAAGTTTTAATATTTTGATATTTAAAATGTTTTAAGTGTCATTTAGAATATAGTTTTTGTTTAATAATTTCATTATGTAATGATTTTTTACCAATTTCCAACTGTTTTGAAGGCCATATTCATTCAAAACACACTAAAAACAATAAAAGATTTCACCTCCAAAGTGAAACTGGTGTAATATTCACTTCCAAAGCGAAAATATTTTAGCCCCTCATTTTTTACGTCAATTATAAGCCTACCCTACCATTTTACCATTGAATTTTTTGTCACATATTTCTCAGTTTAAATACAAGGTTATAGCAGTACATTTGTAATTCCACAGTTAACTAAATCAACAGTGGTTGCTTTAATAAGTTAACAAAGAAAAACTATCCAGAGTGTATACTGAAGTTAGCAGGCAGTGATTCCTTATGGATCATCATCATCATTATAGTTTAATGTCTATTTTTCCATGTTTGCATGGGTTAGACAAGTTGTTGCGTTATGAGACAAGTCAGGTCCGGACACCACGTTATGCTCATACGTATCTGTATTTTGCCTTGATTTCGACAGCTGAATTCCCTTCCTAACACCAACCACATATATAAATATATAGATGTGAAATAAAGTGTCTTGCTCAAGGACATTACACATCACCCAGTCCAGAAATCAAACTCACAACTTCACAATTGCATATCAAACCTAACCACTAGACCACACACCTTTGTAATCAAAATAAGCTATATCTAAAACACAAAATATACATAGATTGTTGAATATTTCATGTGAATATATAAATCCTCTCAACTTATTCAGTTTTCTGATATTACAAAATAACAAAGTTATTCCCACAAAATATATTTCTAACCACTTTCTTAGATTTCTCATTAACCACTCAAGGAAGTTATATAAAATCATATCTAAAGAGATAATGTGTTTATCAATACTAATCTTCAGTTGTATTATTTCAAATATTCTTATCAGATATCTTCTGATGGAAATGAAACAAAATACCACAAATTATATATAGTAGAGATATAATTAGTTTTGAAAAAAAGACCCAAATATTATGATAAAATATAAATAAAATATTATCATTGGTCTTTTTGAACACTTAAAAATAATATGGCTTTCTGCAGATCTGCTGCTGCTTCTTTACACACGTATTCCTGAGAGGGTCGGGGGGGGGGGGGGGGGGGCAAGTCCTCAAACACTCCTTCCAGCAGGTCCTATCAGAAATAACAGTCTCCAAATGATCCAGCTGGATTCCCAAGCGAGACCAGCTAGCCCATGGATGTTATCCAACCATCTTGTTTGCAGTTTACCTCTGTCTCCTACCAGTTGGTTTCTGCCCATAACATCTGTCCACCAATTCTTTCTTGAGACATTCTAACCACATGCCTGTAATATCAGAGCTGTGATCTCTCAATTCGGAGAAGTAGAAGCTCAACCTGGAACAATCCTCTAATCTCCAAGCTATGCATGTTATCGAGTAATGTTACTCCGGAGACCCTTCAGAGA
This sequence comes from Eledone cirrhosa, assembly GCA_964016885.1. Taxonomy (NCBI): domain Eukaryota; kingdom Metazoa; phylum Mollusca; class Cephalopoda; order Octopoda; family Eledonidae; genus Eledone; species Eledone cirrhosa. The sequence continues at coordinate 33,349,029 of OZ024758.1, read as the reverse complement.
CACCCCATTTTGGCTGCTTGTGTTTGCGATCATATTCTTTCAGTCATTACCCAAGTAAGATAAAAAATATATTTAGTCAATAAAGTACCAGAATTTTAGAGAAAACCGTCTAACCCATGCTAACGTGGAAGATGGATGTTAAACGAAGATGATGATGATGATGATGATAAATATTGTGATGATAAATATTGTATGTTGTTGTTTAACCCCTGGTGAGTTAACCTATAATCAGACATTCCATCTATGATACAGAGATCTTAGAAAGGTCACTAAATCAATTGGCACGAGGTGATCAGTGTGTGACAATAAGTTGGCCACAATCATCTGGGATATGCCTACATGACCATCTAAACTGACAAGGAGATCAAGGTAAACCATCCAGTTATAATAATTAAGGACTCGAAAAAGAAAATATTCACGCAGATATCACAATTTTTTCTGACTCAAATATTGCCGGAATAGAAGTGGAAAATCAGTCAAAATACAAGAATCTTGAAATCAAAATAAACAGGATGTGTGTTATGAAGATAAAGACAGTGTCAATAATAAATAGAGCAGTAGGTATGATAAAAATGAACCAAAATACAGAAGCCACACCAGGGCTCACAACATTACACTGTTTAAAAAAATTTAAAAAAACAGGAACAGCCTATATCCTGTGCAAAGTATTATTGATCCAAATAGTTCAATGTCCACGCACAACACAACTTACACAACATATACTTTACAGCAGTGTTTCTCAACCAGTGTTCCCTGGAACCCTAGGGTTCTGCAAGAAACAGTGATAAATAAACTAATACATTTTTGAGTAATTTTTGTTTAATTTTATATTCATAATTTTACTATACATGTACGGCATATTGGAGAATTACTGGCTATTGTAATAAAGGCTTCAACCAAATATAAAAGAGATATATATTAATAATTGTTTCTACTTTAGGTACAAGGCCAACAATTTTGGAGCAAGGGGAAAGTCGATTAAATCAACCCCAGTGTGTTACTGGTACTTTATTTTATTGACCTCTGCAAGGATGAAAAGCAAAGCTAACTTCGGTGGTATTTAAAAGCAGAAAGTAAAGTGCCATAACTCTATGCTGCTAAGCATGGTGTCCGACACACTACTGTTACTGTCAATCCACCGCCCTATTATAATAATGAAAACATGAAAACTATTTCAAGGGTTCCACAAGGGTAAAAGATTGAGAAATGCTGCTCTACAGTATTGAGACTCAATAAAACATCCCAGAATAAGAAACACCAATAACTCACACAACCAACAATGCCAACAGCTACAACACATTAATACCACACAGCAAGCAGTGAGGAGACATGTAACCCTACAACACATACAGCCCCTATCTCAACATAACACACCTGATATTATACATGTGCTACACTACAAACTCTGTAACACTAGAAACAGCAAACTAACACCCATAACAAAACAAATCTAAAGCCTCTCCTACACACACAATACTGCACCCACCTCCTGAACACTGAACAGCACTAAGGCTGGGGTGCAATAGAAACTAGCATGTTGTCAAAGAGATAAATAAGAAGAGAGAAAAAGTAAAAAGAAATAAAAAGAAAAAAGAAGAGGTAGAAGAAGTAAAGGAAAACCAGATATCATCAAAGACTAGACTTAGTTGTAGATTCATTGATATAAATCCATTAGAAGAAGAGAAAAACATTAAAAATATTGGTAGTAAACAGATAGAAAGATCAAAAGATGTGACACCTTAAAAGACAGTCCCGCACATGAGAGGGCCCTTAGGTAAAAGAGAGGTGAGAAATATCTTATATCACAAGTGAAACATCTCTTTAGGAAATGTTTTAAAAAACAATATTAACACAGCACACATACTACAAAGAACCCTAAATGTGAATTAAAGAATACCTATAAATTAATGTGACACCTTAAAAGTGGGTCTTCTCCACTGTAAAGTGGTTGTGTAGGTGTCACGACAAAAAGCACCCAGTCCACGATGTAAAGTCGTCATGTAGGCATCCCAACAAAGAGCACCCAGTGCTCAATGTAAATGAGGTTAGTGTTAGGAAGAGCATCCAGCTGTAGAAACCAAGCCAAGATCAGTCCTGTATGAGTAAAATATGGTCACCTGATCTAGCATTGCCCACAACAGGACAACTCGTCTAACCCATGCTAGCGTGGAAAAATGGGCGTAAAACGGTGATGATACTTTATATACATCAACATTTCATATATATATATATCATCATCGTTTAACGTCCATCTTCCACGCTAGCATGGGTTAGACGGGAGTTGTCCCACTTGAGGCAAGGTTGGTCAGGTGACCGTGTCTCGCTCATATAGGACTATCTGGCAGGTTTTCTACGGCTGGATGCCCTTCCTCACACCAACCACATTTACAGTGTGGGACTGGGAACTTTTTACCGTGTTACCTACACGACCACATTACAGCGTGGACTGTTTTTTTCTCGTGACACCTACACGATCTCGATCTCATTATCTCATTTATTTGGACTGGGTGTTGTGGTACCAACTTTACAGAGAGAGGGTGGTGTTGGTAGGAGTGGGAGGATGGGGTAGGGGTAGTGGATTGGGGTGTATATTTGGTTAAGAAGTGCCTACTGACTGTAGGTTTCGCTTTGTACATAGGCAAGGTGGGTCTTCTGTATTACTGTGTAGCGCAAAAGATCTCGGTCCAGTGACATTGTCTTAGAGAGGTGCAAGTGTATAAGGTCGGAATATATCAGATCGTCCCAGGTTTTTCTGGATTCCTACTCCGTAACTACCATCAATTTTGACCGCCCTGCACTTTTTTATAGAGCTGTCGTTTTCATGCGCATCACGTGACCATACCAACGTAGTCTTCTCTCAAGTAAACAGCATCTGATCCCTCTTATTCCTAATTTCTCACTTAGATCATTTATGCTTTGCCATTCACGTATTACACATCCAACGGAGCATGCATGCTTCGTTCCTTTCCAGTCTGCGCATATATATATATATATATATATATATTTGTTCTGTAAGATTTTTTATATGAAATCATGTGTTGAAACAGAAAGACAAGATGAAGTAAACAGATTAATACCAAAAAGAAGACAAGGCATAGAAAAGGAGAAATACCATTGAGGAGGTCACAGAATGTGTGATGAAAGAGCTTTGACAAAATCAGCAATAACTAATTGTAAAGTTGAAGTGAAAATTGAGTAGGGCATATGTTTTTATTGGCAAAATTACTAGCCCCAAGTGTGTGTGTGTGTGTGTGTGTGTGTGTGTGTGTGTGTGTGTGTGTGTGTGTGTGTGTGTGTGTGTGTGTGTGTGTGTGTGTGTGTGTGTGTGTGTGTGTGTGTGTGTGTGTGTGTGTGTGTGTGTGTGTGTGTCTGTGTCTCTGTGTGTCTGTGTCTGTGTGTCTCTGTGTCTCTGTGTCTCTGTGTGTGTCTGTGTGTCTGTGTGTGTGTGTCTGTGTGCCTGTGTGTCTGTGTGCCTGTGTGCCTGTGTGCCTGTGTGCCTGTGTGCCTGTGTGCCTGTGTGCCTGTGTGTCTGTGTGTGTGTGTCGGTGTCTGTGTGTGTGTGTGTGTGTCTGTGTCTGTGTCTGTGTGTCTGTGTCTGTGTGTGTGTGTGTCTCTATATATGCCAGTTGAAGGAAGACATGATAGAGGTAGACCAAGAAAAACATGGGATGAGATGGTGAGAACAGACCTCAGATCACTGTCACAAGTGGAGAGATGCCGAGCTGAATAAGACCCGTTCCACCCTTGCAAACAGGGAAAGGCAGACGTAAAATGATGATAATATATATATATATATACATAGGATGTTGTTGGGGATAAATGTGTCCGGGATGATGCCGGTGTACTTAGTGTCCCGAATGATAAGAAAAAGGAGGCCTGGAAATGTCATTATGAGAGACTGATGAATGTGGAGAACGAATGGGAGAGAGAGAAATTACCCTCAGTAGATCCGACAGAGGGACCAGCTATTGAGATTGACGAATATAGGGTCCAAGAGGCGATTAAGAAAATGAAAATTGGTAAGGCTGCTGGACCGTCGGAGATAGTTGCTGAGATGCTGAAGGCATCAGGGGACGTAGGCACTAAACTGGTTGCACGCATCATCAATCAGGCTATATATGGTGGTGTCATACCCAAAGACTGGTACAGCAGTATTCTCATAAATTGCTACAAAGGTAAAGGGGATGCTCTGGAGAGGAGCAATGATAGGGGTAAAAAACTGATGGATCAGGTTATGAAAGCGGCAGAAAGGATATTAGAGAAAGAGTCAAACTAGATGAGATGCAGTTTGGTATTGTGCCTGGGAAAAGTACAACAGATGCCCTCTTCTTGGTGAGACAATTACAAGAGAGTTTCTTAGAGAAGAATAAGCCACTATACTTAGCCTTTATTGACCTAGAAAAGGCCTTTGATAGGGTACCCCGATCTGTCATCTGGTGGTCCCTAAGGAAACTAGGTGTCGAGGAATGGCTCGCGAGGACAGTGCAAACTTTGTACAGAGTTGCTGTCAGTAAAGTTAGGGTAGGATTTGAGTTTAGTGAGGAATTCCAGATACAAGTAGGAGTACATCAAGGTTCGGTCCTCAGCCCGCTCTTGTTCATTATAGTCCTCCAAGCCATAACAGAGGAGTTTAAGACTGGCTGTCCATGGGAACTTCTCTATGTTGACGATCTGGTTCTTATAGCAGAATCAGTAGAGGAGCTAGAGAATAAATTCTGGCTATGAAAACAGCAGTTGGAATCAAGAGGCCATGTTCGATATGCAGAAAAGGAACTGGCATAAATTCTATAAAATGCACACAATGCAGATCCTGGGTACACAAGAGATGTAGTGGGATAGCAGGCAAACTAACAGGTAGGGAGAAATACGTATGCAGTAGATGTACAGGGAAATTAGACAGTAGAAGTCGCATTGAAAGACACATTTTTCAAATGCAGGCAGGTGCTACAGAAGTGGTTGATAGCTTCCGGTACCTAGGTGATCAGATTAGCATGGGAGGGTGGTGTTCTGAGGCCATAGTATCTAGAATAAGGACGGATTGGAAGAAGTTTAGGGAGCTGCTTCCTCTGCTGACGAAGAAGAGTTTCTCCCTGCGTACGAAAGGCCGGTTATATGATGCTTGTGTGAGGAGCGCGATGCTGCATGGTAGTGAGACATGGGCAGCAACTGCAGAGGATATGCAACGGCTGGAGAGAAATGAGGCAAGTATGCTCCGTTGGATGTGCAGTGTAAATGTGCGTGAACGACCCAGCATGAATGTGTTGAGAGAGAAACTGTGTCTGAGAGGGATAGAATGTAGTGTGCGGGAGAGACTGAGGTGGTATGGACATGTGATGCGCATGGAGGATGACCGATAGGTGAAGAAGTGCCAGGAAATGCCAGTTGAAGGAAGACGTGGTAGAGGTAGACCACGAGAAACATGGGTGGTGGTGGTGAGAACAGGACCGTGACAAGTGGAGAGATGCTGTGCTGAAATGTGGTGGGTGTCCCTATCAAGGCAATAGGGCTGCTGCATAGTGAATGCTCTGTGAATGCCACCCCCAGCACAGCAGCTCTGGGTTACCCTATGCCTGTTAGATGGTGTTGGTAATATAGCATCACCTTTATTAAGCCTGTATGTAGGGAATAATTCGAGTAGGTTGTAGTTACTACTATTGGCCGAACTATGATGGTGTGGGTATGGTGATACACACGTCCCGCCACCCTGATGGTTATGATGTAAGCCATAGCTAGCGACATTATTAGCTCTTCTAATACTTTTTTTGCTTGTAGGACCACTGTGGCTTTAGTTAATAAGTATGGCTCGCTATAACACTAATCCTACAGGAGAGGGCTTTATGGATCCTGCGTCGTGAAGGTATGAGATTTTGCTGTTATAACCTGATTCAGCCAGTGCCTTGTTGTAATATGCATTATCCAGCAGCCCTATTGCCTTGATAGGGACACCTACCATGGCAATAACCTCCGCAGTAACCCCAGAACGACGCGTAAACGCCGCCGTAATGTCCTATGGTTCCATCTCCCCTACTCTCGGAGTGTGGCCTCCAATTTACCCAGAATCCTTTCCGACGCCTTAGAGAGGAACTTCCCACGTAACCACAGATACCGAAAAATCCTCAGAATAACGTCAAAATTTCTTATTCTACTACACCTAATCTAGCCCACCTCATAGCAATAAGCAGCCACAGTAAGCTCACTAGAATACAACATGCCTGTAATGAGAACATTAGGGAATATGACAACTCGGTCAACTCTAACAATTCTGTCACCCCGCACGATAACAATATTAGTAACCAGGACAGGTATCTTAGTATTAGCAGTAGCATACACAATAATGCCACCTTAGAAACTAACTGCAGCACTAGTAGTGTGACCAACGACGGGGTGAGAAACCATACCAGCTATTACAACTGCTGTAGAAGACGATATAACACGAGAAATGGACATAACACTGTTTCGCGTATTTGTAGCTATAATAGGGCCAGCCACAATAATGGCAACTATGGTGATGGTGATAATAATAGTAATTGGATTAACACCAGCCCTCACCACCTGAGAGGTGACAACAAAAAACATTGCAACTGTCGTAACCCTGTCGACTGTCCACTCCGAGGCCTAATGGAACTGTTTTATATAGTGCAAGCATCCCGGGAACTCATAAATAGTCTGGCCGAAACTGTCATCAATTGCAGCCATAGACTACAACAATCTTTCTGCAGATGGACCCCAACAACTGAATAACCACCATAACACCTGATACTCTCTGTATAACCACCATAACACCTGATACCCCAACCTGACTTACCAGCAGTAGACTTACCATTAAACAACATGGAATAACACCATCATCCACCCACTGTTTTCCCACCAGGAAGCTGCACAGTGTATATTCAGTCGGGCCTACCCCGCTATATTCTTCCTCTTGGCCAGACTGGATTTTGGGTAATCTTATGAACCTGCTGCCTAAACCCGAATAACTTCTTAGACAATTGACCATATGAAAATACAACTTCGATCCAAATTGACATATTTCTAGGCCTTCAAATTCGCACCCAACGTGCCCCCTTGCATTAGTTAACCCTGGGTGTAGTCTTTAACGGCATTACCAATAGTCTATCATATTCACACCTTAACATGGCTTCATTTACACTGAGTTGACCAACCCTGCTTATGTTAATTCCTTTTAAATAATAATACAAATGTTTTACATAGCTGGTACTGGTCATTAGTTAGACAGTAAACTTTATACTTGCACCGTAATTACCTCCCTTAGCATACTATTCTCCTTTAACATTTAAATCTAATATGCACTGCGATGTAAAACTATTACTTTTGCAGAGCAAAAACATTTTTTAGTGATGGCAGAGAAGATTGTGGGACAGCTGACCTGGCTGCATCGTTTTCAGAGCCAGGGTCACTCACACCAGCACTCGAGACCACCACAGTTAAGGGACCCAATATGGCCGCCGCTGACACCAGGCCAGGTGTCATACCGACAGCCATTGCTGGCACCCCAAATGTCAGAGGCCTGGTGAAACTCACTAACATGAGTAAAATTTCCTACCTGGGAGACTTAGCCATAAGCAATCAAGCATTATGCATGGCACTAACCGAAACGCACCTGACAAACAGTATAGCAGATGCAGAAATACATATACCGAAATATACTGTATTTGGTTCGGACAGGAAGGAGAGAACTCATGGTGGGGTTGCTCTGTATATCCGTGAAGATGTCACACCAATTGTACTGTTGACACATTCAAACTCAGTCTGTGACACACTGACTGGAAGCAATTTAAAGACAGTAATATGTGTCACATATCAGCCGCCCGATGCCCCCAGTCATGAGGGTAAATTTGAGGATAGCCTAAGTAGGATAGAAGAGGTCCTTGACAAACTGGACCAGGGTCTCAACATTCTACTGCTGAGAGACTTCAACCTGCCAAAGGTCAAATGGCCTGAGGGCCACCTCCTCCCTGGAATGATGTCAATAGAACAGAGACAGATGGAATCCCTGCCTGCCTTCACACACAGGCTTGTTCATGGAACAAGCAGTACTCCTCCAACAAGAGGCGAAAATGTCCTGGACTTCTGTTTTACAAACAACGAAGTGCTCATCCGCAATGTAAAGGTGACACCAACAATTTTCTCGGATCATAACTTAGTAGAACTAATGATATGTGGTCCGAGAGAACCAACAGAGACAAAACCACCAAGAAGCTCCGGGACGTTATCCAGCCTTAACTTCTACAAGGCTAACTGGAAAAAGATCAAGAGAGAAATCTGGAAGCAAATATGGAGTGAAAACACCGCCACACAAGACACCAACACACAATTTCAACACTTCATGACAACGATACACACTATATGCAAAAAGTTTGTCCCGGAGAAAAAGGCAAACAGACACAAAAATCTTATTCCCAGAGATAGAAAAATCCTTATGAGACGTAGAACCAAGCTCTCAAACCAGTTGAATGCACAACAAGAAAACAAAAACAAGAAGGAATCCTATTTGAAACGTGCACTACTTGGCACCGAGATTGCACTCAAACTTTCCCATGAAAATGAGAGGGCAAAGAAAGAAGGGCCATAGAAAACATTAAAACAAACCCTAAAGCCTTCTTTAAATTTATTTTTAATACCAAACCACCTAAAATTAAGCTGTTTATATTAACCCTTTAGTGTTCAAACCAGCCAAAACTGGCCAGAATTCTCTACCCCTTTCTGTTGAAACTGGCTGTAACTGGTCACGCAAACTGATGTTAAGGTATTGTTCTCAAAATAAATACTTTCAAAATCTCATAGATTCAATAATATGTGAGATAATTATGTGAGGTAAAGCCTTTACCATGAAAATACAATAGTATATATAAAATAATTGTTTCTACTTCTAGCACAAGGCCAGCAATTACCCAGTGTATTACTGGTACTTTATTTTATCAACCCCGTAAGGATGAAAGGCAAAGTTAACCTCGGCGGGATTTGAACTCAGACCGTGAAGGGGCGTAACTGTGCTGCAAAGCATGGCGTCCGACCCTCTACCGATACTGCCAATCCACCGGTGAATGTGAAAGGGTTAAAGTGTTTATATTTATCAAAAAACTTTCCATAATACTTTCATGTACAAACTTTTAAGTTATTCTCCAAACACCATTTTAATGAGACAGTTGGTTATATTAGTAAATCCGTCCAAATTCTTAATTATGTTCAAATCTGTAGGCAGTGTCTTTCATTGGAAACATGATATTGAAAGGGTTAAATCAACAAAGAAGCTCTAACACAGTACAAATGCCCAACATAGTAATATACACAGTATATATATATAAATTTGTTTTCACTCTTAACATGGTGGATACCTAAAGCAGTAACGAGCAGTATGCACAATCTTGACAAGGAGCAAGATACTCCGAAACAATTGTCAATTGTTTTCTCTCAGCTAACGCTGGAACAAAAGGATGACGTCATCTACCACGTGGTGTTTATGAGGCTGTTTACTTGTAAAACTGAATGTTATGATATTATTATTATTCATATATATATATATATATATATATAGTTTAGGGGTGGTTTGACATTACAATAACACCGAATTGGTGAGCCATCTCCGAATCAAATCTATTCTCTATCATCCCATCATCTTATATAACTAATTTTGCAATCCACATCTGGTGAAATTGCTTACGTTTTGCTCATGATAGGATGATGCAACAGACGGTTGAAATACGTATAGTGTTTTTGCAGCAATAAACTTTAATGACCATTTCTAGACTGGCTTCTGCCATTTTTAAATATGTGTATATGTGTATGTATATATGTATATATGTATATATGTATATATGTATATATGTATATATGTGTATATGTGTATATGTGTATATGTGTGTGTGTGTGTGTGTGTGTGTGTGTGTGTGTGTGTGTCTGTCTGTGTGTGTCTGTGTGTGTTTGTGTGTGTCTGGGTGTATATATATATGTATACTCATTTAAAAATGGCAGAAGCATGGCTTAGTGGTTAGAGCATTGGGCTTGCAATTAAAAGGTTGTGAGTTCAATTCTCAAACCGGGTGATGTGTTGTTTCCTTGAGCAAGACACTTTATTCCACATTGCTCCAATTTACTCAGCTGCAGAAATGAGATGATAGGGACTGGGGTCCCTATCATTCCACTGCAAAGTGGTCGTGGAGGTGCCATGGCAAAAAAAGCACCCAGCCCTCACTGTAAAGTGGACGTGTAGGTGCCACGGAAAGATAAGCACCCAGCACTCACTGTAGATGAGGTTGGTGTTAGGAAGGGTATCCAGCTGTAGAAATCAAGGCAAAGTCAGCCGACTGGACACTGCCCACAACAGGACAACCCGTCTAACCCATGCTAGCGTGGAAGAACGGATGTAAAACGGTGATGATGATGATGATATATACACACACATATCCAACTTACACTCAATAGTAAGTAAAATACTAAGCTGTTGTTTAGCCATAAGTCAAACTTAATTAAGCCAAACTGCCATTAAAAGCATTCCAGCTAAAACCCAATTTTCATGAGTAGAGTGCACATAGGACTACATTAATTGATGTATCATTTTTTCTAAGATGTGAGTGTGATTCAGGATATATTTAACTGCTGTTTCCAGGAGTAAATTCATAGCTAAATAAAAGAAATGTGCACACATTCAGTGATTAACGTAGAATAAATGAGTGGTTGAATCAAGGAGATAGTTATTGACACATATAAAGTAATAATAAATACGACCAAAATCTGAAGAGGACGCAATAAGGATTGTATCATCATCATCATCATCATCGTTTTACGTCCATTCTTCCACGCTAGCATGGGTTAGACAGGTTGTCCTGTTGTGGGCAGTGTCCGGTCGGCTGACTTTGTCTTGCTCATCCGGGAACTGATTCTGGCATGATTTCTACAGCTGGATGCTCTTCCTAACACCAACCTCATTTACAGTGAGTGCTGGGTGCTTTTTTCCGTGGCGCCTACACGTCCACTTTACAGTGTGGGCTGGGTGCTTTTTTGTTGTGACATCTCCTCCACCACCACTTTGCAGTGGGAGCATATTGTCTATATATATATACACACGGTTGTGTGTCATCGCCCTCGAGAAGTGCAACTGGGCAAGTTCTGCTTTTATCACCTCATCCCAGGTCTTCTTGGGTCTCCTCATTCCATGGCTTCCATTGGCTTCTAGTGCTCTGCACTCCCTTATGCAGCTGTCATCCCCTACACGCACTACATGTCCACACCAACGCAACCGCCTCTTTTGCACACAGCATTTGATTCCTCTTATGCTCAGTCTCTCTCTCAATTCGTTTATGCTTTGCCGTCTGCGTATATTACCACTACACATCCTTCGGAGCATACAGGCTCCGTTTCTCTCTAATCTACACAAGTCTTCTACAGACAGCGCCCAGGTCTCACTACCATGCAACATTGCCGATCGCACACAAGCATCATACAGTCTGGCCTTCACCTTGAGGGAAAAGCCTTCTGCAGCCAGCAGTGGCATCAGCTCCCCGAACTTCCTCCAACCATAGTTACTGTACCCTCCGTATACCCACCCCCACTATATAGCAGTAAATAAAGGATTATGAGTTCATGCAATTGACTTATGTTTCGTCACTATTTATATCACACACAGCTTGTTGACTCAAAAGGGAGGGGCTCTATGTGCCTGCTTAAACTGCTAAAAAGAGCAATCAAATTTCCATAAACATTATTATTTGTAAAAAAAAAAATTTTTTTTAAATAAAAAAAAAGACATTACAAAATATAATCCAGGATACATTAGCGCTGAAAAAAGTGAATGAGATGATCATTGCTTGAATGCCCTTGATGGGTTTGATCAAGGCCGATATGGGATTAAATGCCCTTGATTGGTTTGATCAAGGCCGATATGGGATTAAATGCCCTTGATTGGTTTGATCAAGGCCGATATGGGATTAAAATGCCCTTGATTGGTTTGATCAAGGCCGATATGGGATTAAAATGCCCTTGATTGGTTTGATCAAGGCCGATATGGGATTAAATGCCCTTGATTGGTTTGATCAAGGCCGATATGGGATTAAATGCCCTTGATTGGTTTGATCAAGGCCGATATGGGATTAAATGCCCTTGATTGGTTTGATCAAGGCCGATATGGGATTAAATGCCCTTGATTGGTTTGATCAAGGCCGATATGGGATTAAATGCCCTTGATTGGTTTGATCAAGGCCGATATGGGATTAAATGCCCTTGATTGGTTTGATCAAGGCCGATATGAGATTAAATGCCCTTGATGGGTTTGATCAAGGCCGATATGGGATTAAATGCCCTTGATTGGTTTGATCAAGGCCAATATGGGATTAAAACTACATATAAGCAACCAAAATGGATAAATATAAGAATATAAAGAAGAAGAAATGGTAATAATAATTGTTTCTAATTTAGGCACAAGGCCAGCAGTTGCGGGGGTAGGGGAAAGTTGATTAAATCGACACCAGTGCATTACTGGTACTTTATTTTCTCAACTCCGTAAGGATAACTTCAGCAGGATTTTAACTTATAATAATAGTTAAAATTATATCATGAGACTCAAGAAAATGTATATTGTAATGATGATAAAATTTCTTAATTTAGTATGAAGCTATGGCATGCAAAGGTGACTATCTTGTCAAAGATCACTACAAAAAAACCTGCATAACTTTGACACAAAATATCACAAATTTGTACAGAAATAAAGCCGAGTTCATCGGTCGCCAACCTTTCAGACCTCACGGACCACTAAATTCATGATTTTAAATACCGCGGACCACTAATAGGAATTGGTCAATGGTCTTAACAATACTGAAGCGCAGTGTGTTATATTGTCCATAGGTGATACAAACGTGTAAAATTCTTTCATGGATGTTAGTTCTTTACTGAGGAGAAATAGTTTTTAATAGATTTATAAAATATATTGTTATACTTTGGGAGGGTCATGTTGCCAATAAGAAACACACGCACCAGTTGCTTTCACTTCAATTTATTATATATTTACAAATTCATAAATCTAATAATTTCTGGTTGGTTGGTTCCACAACCAGATAGTTGTTTATATATAGTCATAGTCCTTTCGTCACACACTCTGTGACCTCTTCAGTGACTGGGGATTCCTTTCTTTGTTTCTGTGCCTCTCCTTTTTTCTGTCCTACGCCATTTTGTTTCTGTGTGTGTGTTGTGTGCTCAGTTTGCGCATGCGCCACATCCAGGTGTCTGTGTGTGTTTATGTTCATTTATCTATTTGTTTATTTATTTATTTATTTACAACACACGATTTATTTATTTAGTTTCAACACACGATTTCAGATAAAGAATCTTGCGAAACAAATTCAGAAACGAAATTATAAAATATATTTTAACCAAATATTATTTTTGATTTATTATTAATAAAACATAAAAATTGCAAATAATGTCCTCATTTTTCTGCGGACCACCAAAACTGGTTGGCAACCACTGGCCTCACTGACTACAGTACATTACTGGTGCTTATATTATGGAACCCAGAAAGATGAAGCAATTGCTGTAGGATTTGAACACAGAATATAAAGGGACTTGTAACTTATTTCTATAGAACCAGATCTCCCGAGACATCAACAACAACAACATTAAGTTAATGACGTCAGCAACATAATTACTATTACACATAAGGCCAAATTTTGTAAACTGAATAAACACTGATATATTACTGGTACTTCCGACAGCATGGAATACAGTCAACATCTAGTCAGTCACTTTACTGTTTCTGTCAACTTGCTTCCTTACTATGATGATGGTGGTGGTGGTGGTGAAGAGGAGGGGGAAGAGAAAGAAGAGGATGGTGGAGGAAGAAAAAGTAGAGGAGGAGATTAATAATTGTTTCTTCTTTTGGCACAAGGCCAGCAATAACCCAGTGTATTACTGGTACTTTATTTCATCGACCCTAAAAGGATGAAAGGCAAAGTTAACCTCGGCGGGATTTGAACTCAGAATGGCAAGGGCCGTAACTCTATGCTGCCAATCCACTATAATGATGATGATGGTAAAGAGGAGGAAAATGATGGTGGTGATGGCAATGATGATGAAGAGAAGAAAAGAGGAGAATAATGGTGATGATAAAAATATTTATAACAAAAGAGAATATTTTAACAAACGTAATGTATAGCTTGAATATATACAGACATATTTAAATGTTCATATAGAAAAATATAAATGCATACATATTACATACATAAATTATAAATGTGTGTGTGTGTGTGTGTGTGTGTGTGTGTGTGTGTGTGTACGTGTGTGTGTACGTGTGTGTGTGTGTGTACGTGTGTGTGTGTGTGTGTGTGTGCGTGCGTGCGTACACATATATATACACATACATATATAAACATACCCATAGTTGTACATGCATATATATATATATATATATATATATATGAGTATGTGCAGAGATAAATACACAGGTATTAGGATAGCCAGAGTGACAGACTGATAGACAAGTGTAGAGGGGGGGGGGTAATAGAGAGTTATGTGGATAGACAGACTGATAGACAAGTGTAGAGGGGGGGGGGTAATAGAGAGTTATGTGGATAGACAGACTGATAGACAAGTGTAGGTGGGGGGGGGGGTAATAGAGAGTTATGTGGATAGACAGACTGATAGACAAGTGTAGAGGGGGGGGTAATAGAGAGTTATGTGGATAGACAGACTGATAGACAAGTGTAGAGGGGGGGGGTAATAGAGAGTTATGTGGATAGACAGACTGATAGACAAGTGTAGAGGGGGGGAGGGGGGTAATAGAGAGTTATGTGGATAGACAGACTGATAGACAAGTGTAGGTGGGGGGGGGGGGTAATAGAGAGTTATGTGGATAGACAGACTGATAGACAAGTGTAGAGGGGGGGGTAATAGAGAGTTATGTGGATAGACAGACTGATAGACAAGTGTAGAGGGGGGGGTAATAGAGAGTTATGTGGATAGACAGACTGATAGACAAGTGTAGAGGGGGAGGGGGTAATAGAGAGTTATGTGGATAGACAGACTGATAGACAAGTGTAGGTGGGGGGGGGGGTAATAGAGAGTTATGTGGATAGACAGACTGATAGACAAGTGTAGAGGGGGGGGTATAGAGAGTTATGTGGATAGACAGACTGATAGACAAGTGTAGGAGGGGGGGGGTAATAGAGAGTTATGTGGATAGACAGACTGATAGACAAGTGTAGAGGGGGGAGGGGGGTAATAGAGAGTTATGTGGATAGACAGACTGATAGACAAGTGTAGGTGGGGGGGGGGGTAATAGAGAGTTATGTGGATAGACAGACTGATAGACAAGTGTAGAGGGGGGGGGTAATAGAGAGAGTTATGTGGATAGACAGACCTGATAGACAAGTGTAAGGTGGGGGGGGGGGTAAGTGGATAGACAGACTGATAGACAAGTGTAGAGGGGGGGGGTAATAGAGAGTTATGTGGATAGACAGACTGATAGACAAGTGTAGAGGGGGGGGTAATAGAGAGTTATGTGGATAGACAGACTGATAGACAAGTGTAGAGGGGGGAGGGGGGTAATAGAGAGTTATGTGGATAGACAGACTGATAGACAAGTGTAGGTGGGGGGGGGTAATAGAGAGTTATGTGGATAGACAGACTGATAGACAAGTGTAGGTGGGGGGGTAATAGAGAGTTATGTGGATAGACAGACTGATAGACAAGTGTAGAGGGGGGGGGTAATAGAGAGTTATGTGGATAGACAGACTGATAGACAAGTGTAGAGGGGGGGGTAATAGAGAGTTATGTGGATAGACAGACTGATAGACAAGTGTAGAGGGGGGGGTAATAGAGAGTTATGTGGATAGACAGACTGATAGACAAGTGTAGAGGGGGGAGGGGGGTAATAGAGAGTTATGTGGATAGACAGACTGATAGACAAGTGTAGGTGGGGGGGGGTAATAGAGAGTTATGTGGATAGACAGACTGATAGACAAGTGTAGGTGGGGGGGTAATAGAGAGTTATGTGGATAGACAGACTGATAGACAAGTGTAGAGGGGGGGGGTAATAGAGAGTTATGTGGATAGACAGACTGATAGACAAGTGTAGGTGGGGGGGGGGGGGTAATAGAGAGTTATGTGGATAGACAGACTGATAGACAAGTGTAGGTGGGGGGGAGGGGGGTAATAGAGAGTTATGTGGATAGACAGACTGATAGACAAGTGTAGAGGGGGGGGTAATAGAGAGTTATGTGGATAGACAGACTGATAGACAAGTGTAGAGGGGGGGGGGTAATAGAGAGTTATGTGGATAGACAGACTGATAGACAAGTGTAGAGGGGGGGAGGGGGGTAATAGAGAGTTATGTGGATAGACAGACTGATAGACAAGTGTAGGTGGGGGGGGTAATAGAGAGTTATGTGGATAGACAGACTGATAGACAAGTGTAGGTGGGGGGGTAATAGAGAGTTATGTGGATAGACAGACTGATAGACAAGTGTAGAGGGGGGGGGTAATAGAGAGTTATGTGGATAGACAGACTGATAGACAAGTGTAGGTGGGGGGGGGGGGTAATAGAGAGTTATGTGGATAGACAGACTGATAGACAAGTGTAGGTGGGGGGGAGGGGGGTAATAGAGAGTTATGTGGATAGACAGACTGATAGACAAGTGTAGGTGGGGGGGGTAATAGAGAGTTATGTGGATAGACAGACTGATAGACAAGTGTAGGTGGGGGGGAAGGGGGTAATAGAGAGTTATGTGGATAGACAGACTGATAGACAAGTGTAGGTGGGGGGGGGGGGTAATAGAGAGTTATGTGGATAGACAGACTGATAGACAAGTGTAGGTGGGGGGGGTAATAGAGAGTTATGTGGATAGACAGACTGATAGACAAGTGTAGGTGGGGGGGTAATAGAGAGTTATGTGGATAGACAGACTGATAGACAAGTGTAGAGGGGGGGGGAGGGGGGTAATAGAGAGTTATGTGGATAGACAGACTGATAGACAAGTGTAGGTGGGGGGGAGGGGGGTAATAGAGAGTTATGTGGATAGACAGACTGATAGACAAGTGTAGGTGGGGGGGGTAATAGAGAGTTATGTGGATAGACAGACTGATAGACAAGTGTAGAGGGGGGGGGAGGGGGGTAATAGAGAGTTATGTGGATAGACAGACTGATAGACAAGTGTAGGTGGGGGGGAGGGGGGGTAATAGAGAGTTATGTGGATAGACAGACTGATAGACAAGTGTAGGTGGGGGGGGTAATAGAGAGTTATGTGGATAGACAGACTGATAGACAAGTGTAGAGGGGGGGGGGGGAGGGGGGGTAATAGAGAGTTATGTGGATAGACAGACTGATAGACAAGTGTAGGTGGGGGGGGAGGGGGGTAATAGAGAGTTATGTGGATAGACAGACTGATAGACAAGTGTAGGTGGGGGGGAGGGGGGTAATAGAGAGTTATGTGGATAGACAGACTGATAGACAAGTGTAGGTGGGGGGGGAGGGGGGTAATAGAGAGTTATGTGGATAGACAGACTGATAGACAAGTGTAGGTGGGGGGGGTAATAGAGAGTTATGTGGATAGACAGACTGATAGACAAGTGTAGGTGGGGGGGGTAATAGAGAGTTATGTGGATAGACAGACTGATAGACAAGTGTAGGTGGGGGGGGGTAATAGAGAGTTATGTGGATAGACAGACTGATAGACAAGTGTAGGTGGGGGGGGTAATAGAGAGTTATGTGGATAGACAGACTGATAGACAAGTGTAGAGGGGGGGGAGGGGGGTAATAGAGAGTTATGTGGATAGACAGACTGATAGACAAGTGTAGGTGGGGGGGAGGGGGGTAATAGAGAGTTATGTGGATAGACAGACTGATAGACAAGTGTAGGTGGGGGGGGGGGGTAATAGAGAGTTATGTGGATAGACAGACTGATAGACAAGTGTAGGTGGGGGGGGGGGTAATAGAGAGTTATGTGGATAGACAGACTGATAGACAAGTGTAGGTGGGGGGGGTAATAGAGAGTTATGTGGATAGACAGACTGATAGACAAGTGTAGAGGGGGGGGAGGGGGGTAATAGAGAGTTATGTGGATAGACAGACTGATAGACAAGTGTAGGTGGGGGGGAGGGGGCTAATAGAGAGTTATGTGGATAGACAGACTGATAGACAAGTGTAGGTGGGGGGGGGTAATAGAGAGTTATGTGGATAGACAGACTGATAGACAAGTGTAGGTGGGGGGGGGGTAATAGAGAGTTATGTGGATAGACAGACTGATAGACAAGTGTAGAGGGGGGGGAGGGGGGTAATAGAGAGTTATGTGGATAGACAGACTGATAGACAAGTGTAGGTGGGGGGGGGTAATAGAGAGTTATGTGGATAGACAGACTGATAGACAAGTGTAGAGGGGGGGGGGTAATAGAGAGTTATGTGGATAGACAGACTGATAGACAAGTGTAGAGGGGGGGGGGGGGTAATAGAGAGTTATGTGGATAGACAGACTGATAGACAAGTGTAGGTGGGGGGGAGGGGGGTAATAGAGAGTTATGTGGATAGACAGACTGATAGACAAGTGTAGGTGGGGGGGGGTAATAGAGAGTTATGTGGATAGACAGACTGATAGACAAGTGTAGAGGGGGGGGAGGGGGGTAATAGAGAGTTATGTGGATAGACAGACTGATAGACAAGTGTAGGTGGGGGGGGTAATAGAGAGTTATGTGGATAGACAGACTGATAGACAAGTGTAGGTGGGGGGGGTAATAGAGAGTTATGTGGATAGACAGACTGATAGACAAGTGTAGGTGGGGGGGGGGTAATAGAGAGTTATGTGGATAGACAGACTGATAGACAAGTGTAGGTGGGGGGGGGTAATAGAGAGTTATGTGGATAGACAGACTGATAGACAAGTGTAGAGGGGGGAGGGGGGTAATAGAGAGTTATGTGGATAGACAGACTGATAGACAAGTGTAGGTGGGGGGGAGGGGGGTAATAGAGAGTTATGTGGATAGACAGACTGATAGACAAGTGTAGGTGGGGGGGGGGGGTAATAGAGAGTTATGTGGATAGACAGACTGATAGACAAGTGTAGGTGGGGGGGAGGGGGGTAATAGAGAGTTATGTGGATAGACAGACTGATAGACAAGTGTAGGTGGGGGGGAGGGGGGTAATAGAGAGTTATGTGGATAGACAGACTGATAGACAAGTGTAGGTGGGGGGGAGGGGGGTAATAGAGAGTTATGTGGATAGACAGACTGATAGACAAGTGTAGGTGGGGGGGGGGGGGTAATAGAGAGTTATGTGGATAGACAGACTGATAGACAAGTGTAGGTGGGGGGGGTAATAGAGAGTTATGTGGATAGACAGACTGATAGACAAGCGTAGGTGGGGGGGTAATAGAGAGTTATGTGGATAGACAGACTGATAGACAAGTGTAGAGGGGGGGGGAGGGGGGTAATAGAGAGTTATGTGGATAGACAGACTGATAGACAAGTGTAGGTGGGGGGGAGGGGGGTAATAGAGAGTTATGTGGATAGACAGACTGATAGACAAGTGTAGGTGGGGGGGGTAATAGAGAGTTATGTGGATAGACAGACTGATAGACAAGTGTAGAGGGGGGGGGAGGGGGGTAATAGAGAGTTATGTGGATAGACAGACTGATAGACAAGTGTAGGTGGGGGGGAGGGGGGTAATAGAGAGTTATGTGGATAGACAGACTGATAGACAAGTGTAGGTGGGGGGGAGGGGGGTAATAGAGAGTTATGTGGATAGACAGACTGATAGACAAGTGTAGGTGGGGGGGAGGGGGGTAATAGAGAGTTATGTGGATAGACAGACTGATAGACAAGTGTAGGTGGGGGGGGGGTAATAGAGAGTTATGTGGATAGACAGACTGATAGACAAGTGTAGGTGGGGGGGTAATAGAGAGTTATGTGGATAGACAGACTGATAGACAAGTGTAGGTGGGGGGGGGGGTAATAGAGAGTTATGTGGATAGACAGACTGATAGACAAGTGTAGGTGGGGGAGGGGGTAATAGAGAGTTATGTGGATAGACAGACTGATAGACAAGTGTAGAGGGGGGGAGGGGGGTAATAGAGAGTTATGTGGATAGACAGACTGATAGACAAGTGTAGGTGGGGGGGGGTAATAGAGAGTTATGTGGATAGACAGACTGATAGACAAGTGTAGGTGGGGGGGTGATAGAGAGTTATGTGGATAGACAGACTGATAGACAAGTGTAGAGGGGGGGGGAGGGGGGTAATAGAGAGTTATGTGGATAGACAGACTGATAGACAAGTGTAGGTGGGGGGGGGTAATAGAGAGTTATGTGGATAGACAGACTGATAGACAAGTGTAGGTGGGGGGGTAATAGAGAGTTATGTGGATAGACAGACTGATAGACAAGTGTAGAGGGGGGGAGGGGGGTAATAGAGAGTTATGTGGATAGACAGACTGATAGACAAGTGTAGGTGGGGGGGGGGTAATAGAGAGTTATGTGGATAGACAGACTGATAGACAAGTGTAGGTGGGGGGGTGATAGAGAGTTATGTGGATAGACAGACTGATAGACAAGTGTAGAGGGGGGGGGAGGGGGGTAATAGAGAGTTATGTGGATAGACAGACTGATAGACAAGTGTAGGTGGGGGGGAGGGGGGTAATAGAGAGTTATGTGGATAGACAGACTGATAGACAAGTGTAGGTGGGGGGGGTAATAGAGAGTTATGTGGATAGACAGACTGATAGACAAGTGTAGAGGGGGGGGGGGGGGTAATAGAGAGTTATGTGGATAGACAGACTGATAGACAAGTGTAGGTGGGGGGAGGGGGGTAATAGAGAGTTATGTGGATAGACAGACTGATAGACAAGTGTAGGTGGGGGGGGGGGGTAATAGAGAGTTATGTGGATAGACAGACTGATAGACAAGTGTAGGTGGGGGGGGTAATAGAGAGTTATGTGGATAGACAGACTGATAGACAAGTGTAGGTGGGGGGGGTAATAGAGAGTTATGTGGATAGACAGACTGATAGACAAGTGTAGAGGGGGGGGGAGGGGGGTAATAGAGAGTTATGTGGATAGACAGACTGATAGACAAGTGTAGGTGGGGGGGGGGGGTAATAGAGAGTTATGTGGATAGACAGACTGATAGACAAGTGTAGGTGGGGGGGGGGGGTAATAGAGAGTTATGTGGATAGACAGACTGATAGACAAGTGTAGGTGGGGGGGAGGGGGGTAATAGAGAGTTATGTGGATAGACAGACTGATAGACAAGTGTAGGTGGGGGGGGTAATAGAGAGTTATGTGGATAGACAGACTGATAGACAAGTGTAGAGGGGGGGGAGGGGGGTAATAGAGAGTTATGTGGATAGACAGACTGATAGACAAGTGTAGGTGGGGGGGGGGGTAATAGAGAGTTATGTGGATAGACAGACTGATAGACAAGTGTAGGTGGGGGGGAGGGGGGTAATAGAGAGTTATGTGGATAGACAGACTGATAGACAAGTGTAGGTGGGGGGGGGGTAATAGAGAGTTATGTGGATAGACAGACTGATAGACAAGTGTAGAGGGGGGGGGGGGTAATAGAGAGTTATGTGGATAGACAGACTGATAGACAAGTGTAGGTGGGGGGGAGGGGGGTAATAGAGAGTTATGTGGATAGACAGACTGATAGACAAGTGTAGGTGGGGGGGGGGTAATAGAGAGTTATGTGGATAGACAGACTGATAGACAAGTGTAGGTGGGGGGGGGGGTAATAGAGAGTTATGTGGATAGACAGACTGATAGACAAGTGTAGGTGGGGGGGGGTAATAGAGAGTTATGTGGATAGACAGACTGATAGACAAGTGTAGGTGGGGGGGGGGGGTAATAGAGAGTTATGTGGATAGACAGACTGATAGACAAGTGTAGGTGGGGGGGGAGGGGGGTAATAGAGAGTTATGTGGATAGACAGACTGATAGACAAGTGTAGGTGGGGGGGGGTAATAGAGAGTTATGTGGATAGACAGACTGATAGACAAGTGTAGAGGGGGGGGGGGGTAATAGAGAGTTATGTGGATAGACAGACTGATAGACAAGTGTAGGTGGGGGGGGGGGTAATAGAGAGTTATGTGGATAGACAGACTGATAGACAAGTGTAGGTGGGGGGGGGTAATAGAGAGTTATGTGGATAGACAGACTGATAGACAAGTGTAGGTGGGGGGGGGTAATAGAGAGTTATGTGGATAGACAGACTGATAGACAAGTGTAGGTGGGGGGGGGGGTAATAGAGAGTTATGTGGATAGACAGACTGATAGACAAGTGTAGAGGGGGGGGGGGTAATAGAGAGTTATGTGGATAGACAGACTGATAGACAAGTGTAGGTGGGGGGGGGGGGTAATAGAGAGTTATGTGGATAGACAGACTGATAGACAAGTGTAGGTGGGGGGAGGGGGGTAATAGAGAGTTATGTGGATAGACAGACTGATAGACAAGTGTAGGTGGGGGGGGGGGTAATAGAGAGTTATGTGGATAGACAGACTGATAGACAAGTGTAGGTGGGGGGGGGGGGTAATAGAGAGTTATGTGGATAGACAGACTGATAGACAAGTGTAGGTGGGGGGGTAATAGAGAGTTATGTGGATAGACAGACTGATAGACAAGTGTAGGTGGGGGGGGTAATAGAGAGTTATGTGGATAGACAGACTGATAGACAAGTGTAGGTGGGGGGGAGGGGGGTAATAGAGAGTTATGTGGATAGACAGACTGATAGACAAGTGTAGAGGGGGGGGGGTAATAGAGAGTTATGTGGATAGACAGACTGATAGACAAGTGTAGGTGGGGGGGGGTAATAGAGAGTTATGTGGATAGACAGACTGATAGACAAGTGTAGGTGGGGGGGGGGGGTAATAGAGAGTTATGTGGATAGACAGACTGATAGACAAGTGTAGGTGGGGGGGGGGTAATAGAGAGTTATGTGGATAGACAGACTGATAGACAAGTGTAGGTGGGGGGGGGGTAATAGAGAGTTATGTGGATAGACAGACTGATAGACAAGTGTAGAGGGGGGGGGGGGTAATAGAGAGTTATGTGGATAGACAGACTGATAGACAAGTGTAGGTGGGGGGGGTAATAGAGAGTTATGTGGATAGACAGACTGATAGACAAGTGTAGGTGGGGGGGAGGGGGGTAATAGAGAGTTATGTGGATAGACAGACTGATAGACAAGTGTAGGTGGGGGGGGGGTAATAGAGAGTTATGTGGATAGACAGACTGATAGACAAGTGTAGGTGGGGGGGGTAATAGAGAGTTATGTGGATAGACAGACTGATAGACAAGTGTAGGTGGGGGGGGGTAATAGAGAGTTATGTGGATAGACAGACTGATAGACAAGTGTAGAGGGGGGGGGGTAATAGAGAGTTATGTGGATAGACAGACTGATAGACAAGTGTAGGTGGGGGGGGGTAATAGAGAGTTATGTGGATAGACAGACTGATAGACAAGTGTAGGTGGGGGGGGGTAATAGAGAGTTATGTGGATAGACAGACTGATAGACAAGTGTAGGTGGGGGGGGTAATAGAGAGTTATGTGGATAGACAGACTGATAGACAAGTGTAGGTGGGGGGGGGTAATAGAGAGTTATGTGGATAGACAGACTGATAGACAAGTGTAGGTGGGGGGGAGGGGGGTAATAGAGAGTTATGTGGATAGACAGACTGATAGACAAGTGTAGGTGGGGGGGGTAATAGAGAGTTATGTGGATAGACAGACTGATAGACAAGTGTAGGTGGGGGGGGTAATAGAGAGTTATGTGGATAGACAGACTGATAGACAAGTGTAGGTGGGGGGGGTAATAGAGAGTTATGTGGATAGACAGACTGATAGACAAGTGTAGGTGGGGGGAGAGGGGGGTAATAGAGAGTTATGTGGATAGACAGACTGATAGACAAGTGTGAGGTGGGGGGGGGGTAATAGAGAGTTATGTGGATAGACAGACTGATAGACAAGTGTAGGTGGGAGGGGGGGTAATAGAGAGTTATGTGGATAGACAGACTGATAGACAAGTGTAGGTGGGGGGGTAATAGAGAGTTATGTGGATAGACAGACTGAATAGACAAGTGTAGAGGGGGGGGGAGGGGGG
>OZ024758.1:33317741-33324743 GCA_964016885.1 Eledone cirrhosa | reverse complement strand
TATTATCTAAATATATATATATATCTAATATATATATATCTATATATATATATATCTAATATATATATATCTAATATCTATATATATATATATATCATCATCATCAACGTTTAACGTCCGTGTTCCACGCTTGCATGGGTTTGGACGGGGGTAGTCCCACTTGAGGCATGAGTGATTGTCTTGGTCGCATAGGACTGTCTGGCAGGTTTTCTACAGTTGGATGCCCTTCCTAACACCAACCACATTTACAGTGTGGGTCTGGGAGGTTTTTACCGTGTTGCCTACACGGCCACATTACAGCGTGGACTGTGTGTTTTTTTTGTCGTGACACCTACACGATCTCATTTGTTTCGGCCTGGATGCCGCGGCACCAACATAACTTTACATAGAATGGGGTGGTGTGGATGGGGTGGGGGTGGTGGCGGGACGGGGTGTATTTTGTTAGAGATGCCTACTGGCAAGGCGGGTCTTCTCTGTTACTGAGTACCGCCAAATGTCACGGTCCAGTGACATTGTCTTGGAGAGGTGTAAGTGTGTGAGGTCGGAGTTTATCAGCTCATCCCATGTTTTTCTAGGTCTGCCTATTCCGTGGCTACCGTCTATCTTTATTGCCCTGCACTTTGTAATACAGCTATCGACTTTCATGCGCATCACGTGTCCATACCAACGCAGCCTTCTCTCGAGGTAAACAACATCTGATCCCTCTTATCTCTAATTTTTTCCTTAGTTCGTTTATGCTTTGCCGTTCACATATATTACTGTTACACGTCCAGCGGAGCATGCAAGCTTCGTTCCTCTCTAGTCTGCGTATATCCTCTGCACACAATGCCCAGGTCTCACTACCATGCAACATTGCTGTTCGTATGCAGGCATCGTACAACCTGCCTTTCATTTTTAGGGAGAACCCTTTAGCAGCTAATAGTGGTATAAGCTCTCTGAACTTTTTCCAACCAGTTCTGACTCTAGCTACAGTACTTTCAGAGCACCCTCCCCCACTGCTGATTTTATCGCCCAGGTAACGGAAGCTGTCCACTATTTCTATAGAACCCTCTGCGCAATTGAAAGAGCTAGTATTTTGTGGGCACTTGCTGCTACTTATTGCACCAGAGCACCGGCCACATGTAAAGTCTATGTTCTTAGTTAGCTTACCTGTGATCCCACTACATCTTTTATGCACCCATACTTTGCATTTAGGACATAAGATGGAGTTTCTACCTACGCCTTTCCTACATACCGAGCACGACCATTTCCCAGAAGGGACCGCCGCCTTGTTTTCTTTCCTACAAACTAGAACTTTGGTCTTAGCCAGGTTAATTTTAAGTCCTTTTGACTCTAGGCCGTGCTTCCATGTTTGGAATTTCTTCTCTAGCTCGGCCATTGATTCCGCTATGAGTGTCAGGTCGTCTGCGTATAGGAGTTCCATGGGCAGCCTGTCTTGAACTCCTCTGTTATAGCCTGAAGGGCAATAATAAATAGTAGGGGGCTGAGAACAGAGCCCTGATGGACGCCAACTTTTACGCTAAACTCTTCACTATATTCGTTGTTAATTCTAACCTTGCTGACTGTTTCTTTATACATGGCTTGTATAGCCCTCACAAGCTATTCGTCAACGCCTAGTTTTCTAAGAATATATATATATATAGATATATAGATATAGATATATATATATATAGATATATATATATATATATATATAGATCTATCTATATATATATATATATATATATCTATATATATATATATCTATATCTATATATATCTCTATATATATATATATATATATATATATATATATATATATATATCTATCTATATATCTATCTATATATATATCTATATATATATATATATATATATATATATATCTGCATACGGTGGATGCAGTTCTCTGGCTACAATCAGAGAGATAGAATCAGAGTGTATAAAGGAGCCAGAACCAAATGGTAAATAATGACATAAATGGGACCTGCCCCTTGTATAGGAGCAAATTTTGGAATAGAATAGAAAGAACTAAGAACAAGGCCAATAGAATAAACTCATGGTATGATAGCAATAAATACCAGAGTGTAATGTTCATCAATACAACCCCTAGAGGCGAACTAGCCTACAAATTTAGAAGGGCCCTAAAGAAACATAATCTCAATATTAAGATAGTAGAAAGACCTGGTACCTCCGTAAAAACACTTATTAGCAAGACATACCCGTTCCAAAGACCCTCATGTATAGATAAGAAATGTATAACCTGTAAAATAAGCCCCCATATTAACTGTAAAACTAGAAATGTAGTATATAGCATAAGATGTACTGAAGGACAATGTAGAAACAAAAATATAGTGTACATAGGTGAGACAGCTCGTAGTATAGGGGAACGAATAAATGAACACTGGCGAGACCTCCAAGATAATAAAGAATCATCTGTGCTCTACCAACATGCTAAGATAGAACACAGGGGTAAATTAGAGAGCATAGAAATAAAAATAGAATCCACACACAAGAAAGACGCAATGTTTAGGCAAATTACAGAGGCAGTAAGCATAAAAGAATTAAAACCAAAATTAAATAGAAAATATGAGTGGAACAGCAACATCACAACTTACAATTAAGGACAAAATGAAAACACACACACACATAGAACAAACAACTTACAATTGAAAACACACACAAAATGAAAACACACACAAGACAAAATGAAAACACACACACACATAGAACAAACAACCAACCAACAATAAATGAATAAATAAACAAACAAATAGAAAAATATAAATAGAGAAAAATAGAAAAATGAACACAAACACACACAGACACCCGGATGTGGCGCATGCGCAAACTGAGCACGCAACCCACACACAAACAAAATGGCGTAGGATAGAAGAAAAGAAAGGCACAGAAACGAAGAAAGAAATCCCAGTCACTGAAGAGGTCACAGAGTGTGTGACGAAAGAACTATGACTATATATATATAAACAACTATCTGGTTGTGGAACCAACCAACCAACCAGAAATTTATAAATTTGTAAATTTATAAATATATAATAAATTAAATTGAAGTGAAAGCAACTGGTGCGTGTGTTTCTTATTGGCAACATGGCCCTCCCAAAGTATAACAATATCTATATATATATATATATATATATATATATATATCTATATATATATATATATATATATATATATATATATATATATATATATATATATCTATATATATCTATATATATATATATATCTATATATATCTATATATATATATATCTATATATATATATATATATATCTATATATATCTATATATATATATATATCTATATATATCTATATATATATATATATCTATATCTATCTATATATATATCTATATCTATATCTATATCTATATATCTATATATATATATGTATATATATATCTATATATCTATATCTATATCTATATATATATATATATATCTATATATATATATATCTATATATATATATCTATATATATATATATATATATATATATATATATATATATATCTATATATATATATATATATATATATATATCTATATATATATATATATATATATCTATATCTATATAGATATATATATATATATATATATCTATATAGATATATCTATATATATATATATCTATATATATATATATCTATATATATATATATATATATATATATATCTATATATATATATATATATATATATATATATATATATATATATATATCTATATAGATATATATATATATATATATATATCTATATAGATATATATATATATATATATATATATATATATATATATATATATATATATATCTATATAGATATAGATATATATATATATATATATATATCTATATAGATATATATATATATATATATATATATATATATCTATATAGATATAGATATATATATATATATATATATATCTATATAGATATATATATATATATATATATATATATATATATCTATATAGATATATATATATATAGATATATATATATAGATATATATATATATATATCTATATATATATATATATATATATATATATATATATATATCTATATATATATATATATATATATATATATATATATATCTATATATATATATATATATATCTATATAGATATATATATATATCTATATAGATATATATATATATAGATATATATATATAGATATATATATATATATATCTATATAGATATATATATATATAGATATATATATATATAGATATATATATATCTATATATATATATATCTATATAGATATATATATATATAGATATATATATATCTATATAGATATATATATATATAGATATATATATATCTATATAGATATATATATATATAGATATCTATATATATAGATATCTATATATATATATAGATATCTATATATATAGATATCTATATATATAGATATCTATATATATATATATAGATATCTATATATATATATAGATATCTATATATATAGATATCTATATATATATATAGATATCTATATATATAGATATCTATATATATATATATATATAACATTGAAATATTGAATGTCTGCATAACTAAAAGTTTGTAGATAGCTGTTTTAGGTTATGTAACTGTTATAGAAACACGTGTCAATAAATTCCTTTCAACTAAACTGTATCCATTCAAATCTTTCTATTTTTCTCCGGATTACTTTTGGAACTACAACTGGAACCGTCGAGCAAACTCTACGTGAGCTGATAATCTACTGTGTGTAATATTTATATTACAACACAACGGAAAATACTGTATATTTACCTCCTGTAAAGTCGAGCAACCCACACAGCAAACGCAACCACAACAATGGAAAAACACTACCTGGATATGTCACTCAAAAACATACCAACCCAAGGTAGAAAGGAATATTTATTGAGCATGATTCAAAAAACTAATGAATTCATTCGACGTGTCAGGTGGAAAACGCTCCACTATGATAGAAGCCGTATGAACTCAACATTAGAAAGTGGTGTAAACAACAAATTCGGTTTTAGGACTTGTAAAAACCCACCCACCAACCCACTATTAGATGCATTTGAGCAGGACCTTATGAACTTAATCCTTAAAATTAAATTCAAAGGACGCAACACCAACAGCAAATTACAGAAAGATATAAAAAAACTACTGGACGACCTTAAAAACACCAAAGGAATTGTAGTAAAAGCGGACAAAACATCAAACCTGTACACTATGGATTGCACTACATACAACAACTTCATTCGAAAAGAATTACATAAAAAATATAGAAAAACGAGTGAAGTAACCCTTAAGCACATCAATGATGAGGCATGCGAAATAGTGAAAAATCTCGGAATCGAAGATAGGACAGGACCACTCTTACCGGCGGTACCCACCTTCAATCTTAAGGACCACAAGGTAAACTTTGATAATGACCCTAAAATTAGATTAATCTGCCCCTCTAAATCAGATATAGGTAAAATAAGCAAATATATCTTAGATAGAATCATCCCCTAAATTAAGGCTAAGGTTAACATTAAACTCTGGGGGAAGACCCAAGAAGCAATAAGATGGTTTAATAGCATTAGCAATAAGAATAAATCTAAGTTTATCCAGTTTGATATCGATGAATATTACTCATCGATATCACCTGAAACTTTGAATAGAGCCATTAAGTTTGCTAAGGATAACTCTGACCTTACAAACGATGAAATTAAGATTATATTAGAAGCTAGGAAAACTATAGTCAAATTTGAGAACAGTTATTGGGTACGTAAAGATAGACCCTCTAACTTTGACATAACAATGGGCTCTAACGATTCGGCGGAAATAACTGATATTGTGGGGTTATTTATCGCCTTTAGACTCCAGGAAAAATTCAGCAATCTCCACGGCGGAATATACCGCGACGATGTTCTCCTCCTAGCTAAAAACCTTAATAACCAAAAACTAGAAAAACTACGCAAAGATATAAGAAAACTACTACTCGAAATAGGACTAACTATAACATATGAATACAACCTTAAAGTAGTTAACTTCCTGGATGTCACACTCAATTTAAACTCTGGTTTGATTAAACCGTTTCATAAATTGAATGAAAATCTCAAATACGTAAATGTTGGGTCTAACCACCCCATCTCTATAATTAAATCTATCCCTAAAAATATTTCCCTTAGAATCTCGGGTCTATCTTCTAACATACAAGTATTTAAGGAACACGCCGAGTACTACGATAACGCCCTTAGTAAAGCAGGCTACCTCAACAAAATAGAGTACATAGATGGGAACAATCAAAACACCCAAAATAAATCCCACATAGGTAGATATAATAACACAACACCAAACCACACTTACTACCATAGTATGCACACCAGTAAACCAACAAACAAAACTAATAGAAAGCGATGCAAAGAGTACTTAAGGTATAACCCCGAATACAATAGCTCCATTAGTACAAATTTACCAGTACTCTTCTTTAAAATAATTAAAAGACATTTTCCCACATCACACAAATACCACAAAATCCTAAACCCTACCACTATAAGACTGTCATACTCTACAGCGTTAAACCTTGAACAACACATAAAAAAGATCAATACTAGAAGGTTAAACGAAAACACTAAGAACTCAAGTACAAAGAACTCAAAAAAAAAAAAACAGTAGACAATACACTACAGAACATAAATAAACCACACCTAAGTTCGTCCGCAATACTACTCCAGAGAAAACCCAACGTACACAACTGTAACTGCACCTATCCTGACAACTGCCCCCTCGGCAATAACTGCCTGGAAAAAAATATTATTTATAAGTGTACCATTAAATCCGGAGGCAACGAGTGGTATTACGTGGGATCAACGGCAACATCGTTTAAATCTCGATTGTATAGGCATTCTTACTCAATAAAACACCAGAGCCAAAGAAATGTAACAACTTTAGCAGAAAAAGCTTGGACGCTCAGGGATAGCAATCAAAAGTTTACCCTAAAAT
>OZ024758.1:33292741-33312741 GCA_964016885.1 Eledone cirrhosa | reverse complement strand
TAAGAGAAAGGTTTATTACTCGGAGATGATATCCACATGAAAAAATAGTAAAGATAGTATTAACATTTAATGTAGTGAGCATTAAAAATATAAATACTTAGGCTGTGAGGAAAAGACAACATTAGCTCAATGGTTAAATATTAATTTCATCATGGACAGGACATATTTTAATCTCCTTAGCATAGTACGGGCTTCGCTCAACTTGCCAATACTATTTGATTTGTGTTTCTATTTTGCTTCTCATTTTAGAACAGTAAATATTGTATAATTCAGTAAGTATAGGAGATAACTACAGTGGGCATATTTCAGTCTTATGAAGTCTCTTTAGTAAAGTATGGACTTCACTTGTCAACACTATTGGATTTGTGTCTCTAAATTGCTTCTTATTCCAGACCAATATCATCATCACTGTTTTACGTCCATTTTTCCACGCTAGATGAGTTGTCTTGTCGTGGGCAATGCTAGGTCAGGTGACCATGTCTTGCTCATACTGAATTGACTTTAGCCTTGTTTCTACAACTGAATGCCCTTCCCAACGCCAACCCCATTTACAGTGAGTACTGGGTACCTTTTGTCATGACACCCACATGACCAACTTAGTGTGGACTGGGTGCTTTTTTGCCCACCTTTACAGTGGGAGGGTGGGGGTATACTGTCTATAAGCTTCAGCTTCAGCCTGTGCCCATGGGAAGTTGGGTCTTTTATATTACTGTGTAACACCAGATATCTCGGTCCTGTGTTATCGTCTTTGAGAGGTGCAATTGGACAAGGTCAGCTTGTGTAGAGCAAATTTCATATTATTTGATAATTTGAAGAATTCTCTCCGAATTCTCATACAGTTATGTATTTCATAAGAATTTCATAGTCGTGTTGCTTAGTTTGTTTAACTTGCCTAGTTTTCAGTTTCTTCCATCAATAAATCTCTGCTAATCTAATGTGTAACTAGTATAGAAGTATAGAACTTTGTAGAAGTATATAAGCAATGGGCATCATATTCTCTTCTGACCATAGAATGTCAGTAAGAAATGTCACTATTTGATGTGGTTAACAATGACATACATTCTTGATGCAAGCCTGACCAAATTTTATGAAGGTTTTCGAATCTGATATTTTGACAGCTTGAACAGGTTTATATTACCTTGAAAAAATATGCCATTTTATATCTCACAATAACCAAAGAATAATTTCTTTACAGCATTTGTACTGCCAAAACTAATAATAATAAAGGCCATATTTCTAGCATTTATCATTTCTTTCTTTTGAATCTAACCAAGAAATGAAAAGACTGATTCAATTGAATGTAATATCAGAAGACATATGGATTGTAACTGTCAGATCTGAGATGTTACCTTCATATCATTGATCAGTATGAGATTCTTTCGTTTCAGCTTTGCCACTTTCTTAGCTATAGCAATATAAATACAATATAAACACAGTATTTCAGCCTATGTGGTTAACTTTCTAGATTTTTGATCATAAGGAATGTGTTCAACACCTACTATAGGTATTGCATTGTGCCATTATGTCATTTTTATCTTTCAATCAATTCTTCCATTGTTTTTATTCCTGCTTGCTTTTCTTTCTTTATCTCTTAACCCTTTCATGGCTGCATTTCTAATTTAAAAAATATATATACATCACAGCATCATCACCGTTTAACGCCTGTTATTTCACGCCAGCATGGGTTAGACAAGTTGTCCTGTTATGAGATAAGCCAGTTCAGATGACTGTGTGTAGCTCATACAGGACTGATTTCAGCTTGGTTTCTACAACTGGATGCCCTTCCTCCTTACCAATCACATTTACAGTGTGTACTGGGTGTTGACCCATTTCAACTGGGTGTTGAACATTTTGAGGGATTTACTAAAATACTTATTTCATTATAAATAACTTAACAACTATGTTGGAAGATTTTAATATAAGTTGGTAAAATTCTTAAAGTGGGTAGTTTTCTTTCATAGAACCAGGTCAGTTTTGGCTGGTATCAAAAGTGTTAAAGTGTTAAAGTTTTGTTACATTTTAACAAAAACTGATTTCCCACTAAGCTATATGTGAGAGAAAAAAACTTAATCTCACTTCCAATCCAATCCTGGGCCTTCTCACCCCTGTTGGAGAAACGCCTCCCTGGTTGACCTCCATCACTTTCTGTTTGGTTTTGGTCAGGGTTGTAGCTGTACTCACCACACTTGGCCTGTTGTGGGTTGGTGAGATTATTTACCATAAATTGTTATTTTATTGATCACTGGAAAGACATACTATAAAAATAATCTTAGAAGGATTTGAAAATAGGTTGTAAAGGGATGGAATCAAATATTGTCTGACATGCCCTTGTTCTTGTAATATGATGCCCTAATCCATGTCACCATCTTGCCCTTGAAATCTTTTAGAAGAGAGAGATAGTTAGCTATAGAGCTAAAAGTAAAACAAAATAATATTTATGTAAAATGATGATGATGATGGTCTTCACCAAGATACTCTCATGGAATGACCAAATGAGGTTTATTTTTCAACATAGTCTTTGGAAAGGAACAATGCAGTTATTAAGATTTGGAATTAATGCATGCAAGATTTCACTACTTTAGCATCACTTCTTCATAGTCAGCCTATGAACTTTTCAGCTAATGTATTGCAAACCTGTGTAAACTTTAGAAGCACAAATTCCCCGTACAGTCAGGTACGTTGTCTGGCTCGCCTTCTCTTTCCCTCAAGAGAGTCCGTCCAATCTTGTTAAATGCCCAAACCACCTCAACTTCCTCCGCTTCACCATGGTCAGAATTGAGAGATCACAGCTCCGATACTGTGGGCTTATGGTTAGAATATTTCAGGAAAGAATCGCTGGACAGATTTTATGGGGGGCACAACTAACTGGTAGGAGATCAGGGCATAGACCCCGAGCAAGATGGTTGGATAACATCCATGAGCTTGGCTGGTCTCAATTGGAGATCCAGCTGGATAAGTTGAAGATGGTTGCTTCTGACAGGACCATCTGGAAGGAGTGTTTGAGGATCTACCCCCATGACCGTCTCAGGGGTAAGTTGGAGAAAAAGGAGGAGAAGAATAAGAAATTATATTACTCACCACTTATGTACAGCTTACATGTTTACAGAATATTAACAATATTTTCTCCATAGAATCCAAGCTTCACAACTCAAATAAATAAATAACCTTAACCTCATCCCATCCTCATATCTGAGAGTCGGGGGTCTTGGACTCATGGACGCTATATGTTTCTGTCTCTTGCCATTGCTATACATTCCACCAAACTCCTGTCCATTCCTTAATATCATCTATCGATCTCCTTTTCTGTCGTCTCCTGGCCCTTTTCCCTTGAATTCGTCCTTCAAGGATGTGAGAAGTCAAATTTTGGTCCCTGATGACATGACCAAAACACTGAAATTTCCTTTCCTTACTGTTTCAACTGTTGATTGGCACTGATCTCTTCCAGGACAGATTCATTTGTTTTGTGAGCTGTCTAGCTAATTCTAAGCGTACACCTATAGCATGACATTTCAAATGCACTCAGTTGTTTCAAGTCAGATGCCTTTAAAGTCCATGACTCACAACCATATAGACCTACCGGCCACACTAATGTTTTGATTACTGTTTGGTGAACTTTGTAAGCGTTCTATCCTTCCAAAAGCTGCTGAGTGTGCTCAGGACTGTTCTTGTAGTTTTTAGTCTCACCCTTATTTCCTAACTTCCCTCTGCCGTCTGTTCAAGTATTGAACCAAGGTATTTGAACTTCTCGACTTGTTCAAGCCTGGCACCTTGGCACTGTATGTTCATTTCATCCTTCTGTCTAGTTGCTGCCATTACTTATGTCTCTGTAAAAGATAGTTTCAATTCATTTCAACTAGTTTCAGAATTGCTAAGGTGAAAAAAAGAAAGTTTTATTTTTGGAATCAACAAAATTCAGTTGTAAGTTTGTAGGTGTCTGAATTCCATTTTAAAAATCTATTTGCTATGAAACAAACTTGACACTGGATTTTAAAATCAATTAAAATAAATTATGATGTTGGTCAAAGAGAATATTATGTTGTAGGGGTCAGATCTTGATTTACAATTCTTTTAAATATTTATGGTTTTGTATGATATATTATAGATAGATGAGAACATATCTTACATAATATGTATTTGATGTATGTAGTAGCACACACACACACATACATATATATGCATGTACACACATACCACAAACACACATCCACAAGCGTGTACACTCACACACACACATATACTCATACATATTTTAACATGACATCTGTACTATTATCTATTCATAATATTTGTATGTCCAAGGCGGTGGATTGGCAGTTTGGGTAGAGGGTCAGTTGCCATGCTTTACAGCAAAGTTACGTTCCTTTATGGTCTGAGTTGAAATCAGATAATTGCTGGCCTTGTGCCAAAAGTAGAAACAATTATACTTGTATATCCAGATAATATTTGTAAAGCTGTGATATTGTAACTTACAAAAGAAATCCTTATTATCCAAGTGTTTTTTTACTTTACTGTAACTGTTTTCACCGTAACTGTTTTCGCTGTAACTGTTTTCGCCGTAACTGTTTTTACTGTAACTGTTTTCGTCGTAGCTGTTTTTACTGTAACTGTTTTCGTCGTAGCTGTTTTTACTGGAACTGTTTTCGTCGTAGCTGTTTTTACTGTAACTGTTTTCACTGTGTTTTCACTGGAACTGTTTTGACGGAAACTAGAAAGATAGTTATCAATGCTATTATATAATGTATTAGGTTTTGTAGTATAATTAGTTCTCCTCCTCCTCCCCCTCATTCTTCTTCACCCATTTATTCCTGAGAGGGTGGTTGGGGCAGAGTCCTAACACCCCTTCCAGTCGGTCCTGTCAGAAGAAACCGTCTCCAATTCTCTCACTTCTTTCTGTTCAAACTGGCCATAACCAGCCACTCATACTGATGTTAAGGTATTGTTCTCAAAATAAATATCAAAATCTCATAGATTCAATATTATGTGAGGTAAAGTCTTTACTGTGAAAAAAAAAAAAGTAAATAAAGAATAATGTAAATACTAAAGGGTCAGCACATCCAGATTGGTGGGCAAAGAATACCTCTAATTCATTTCATTTTTCACATACAGTTACGTTTATACATAACTGACTTAAATTCACTAAATGTTTCATGAATGGAAGATATAAAAATATGGAAAACTATGCCAGTAGATGATGTAGCAAGTGTAAGAAGAACAAACAATATGCTTTAGATTACTTTGAAGATGAATTTAGATGATGGTAGAAGGAAAGAAAAATCCTTTTTGTGAATACTAAACTTAACTGGATTCAAACTTTCATTTTTTTTATGTCCACTTTCCCACAAACAATACAAGATTACTTCTACCATGAAAATAAAACAAACTACTATTAAATAGTAGGAAGAGACATGATATGTAATGTAAATAATTACACAACAGATGTTGGCTTCATTCTTATATCATCCCCTTCACCATACCTTGGTAACAAAGTATTTCAATATAAATGCAGAATACTCATAAACTGTTGCAGTTTGTCACCTGCTTCTCTTAATTGCTTCTGGCTTGTCTCTCTATTTCTTTGTAACAACCCTTTCTAGCTTTCTTCCATAACTGGTTTAATTGACACACATATCCACACACAACCGATTTTATAATATATGGTTTGCATATGTCTCTTGTCTGTCTGCCTGTCTATCAATCACCCATCTATCACCACCACCACTAACACCCCTTCCTCTCGTGGTTATGTTAATTTATGTTTGTCCTTCAGCTTTCTCCATTTCATTTAACTATGACATTTTAAAAATGTTTTATTTTATTTTATTTTGTAGCATAGCGGTTACGTTTGTGAATAGGCAGATACATTTAAAATAAAAAATCTCCAACACATTCACTGTATATAACTGCATTTAAAAATTATGGCAATGATGATGATTATTTCTGAAATAATTGGCAATAAAAGATGCTTAGAGGAAAGATATAACTTTATAATTTTAGTAATTACTTTCTAAGAAAGATTAGATTCACAGGAATGATTAAACAGAACGTCTTAAACTTCAGTTAAGTGATGCTTTTCTCTTGTCCAGTCTTATGTCACAAGGAATAGTGTTTATTTTGAAAACATTTCATAGCTTATGCTCTTGTTTTAATACAAGTATTTGATTGAAGTCTTCATTAAAAGTCCTCTAGAGATTAATTAGGTATTTTGCTTTTGCAAAAAGCAAAACAACAAAAATAAAAACAAAATCACCAAGTAGTTATTTTTTTTATTGTTGTATTGGTTTTAGTTTTATCTATTAGGTATTCTTTCTTTCTTGCTTTCTTCTTTCTTTCTCTTTTCCTTTTTTTTTGTTAGTTTTAGTCATTAGACCGTGGCCATGCAGGATTACTACCTCAAAAGGTTTCTGGTCTAGTTGATCATGTCAACTTCATTATATGTTGCAATCTGTTACTCATTCTGTTCAGTGTTATTGCTAAGTTATGTTTTTGACAATAAAGGAGCACAATTTGACCCCTGCTTCCTTTTTATTCAGAGTTGCTAATGATTACCGCTAATGATTACTAAGGGGAATTTTAATTTATTCTGTATGGAATCTATTCTGAATGGACTTTTGTACATCCTTTACTAAATTTGTTATCCAAATCCATGCTACTGGCTTCCTTGAGTTATTTTCACTTAACTTCTATTAGTTTTGATTATATTTCATCTCAGTTAATCTTCTGATTGAACCTACAAATGATACCTACTCTAGATGTTTTGATCCACTGTCACAATTACTATCTTCAATCTGGTGTCTTTTTACAGTATGTCAAAGAAGTTTCTAGTTAATATGCCCGTGTGTTGATTGCCATAACACTAGATTTGAGACTATTTCTTCAGAATGTCTTACACAGTAACTTGTAATCTTTGCTGAGATATTTTTGGACTTAATTTTGGTATAGCACTATAAAGTTCTATATAAGAACATCCATAACGTAGAGAAATACATTCCATCTAGCATAGGAAGTGAATGTAAAATGATGATATTTGATATTCAAAGGGTTATGTCGATGAGTGTTTGCTATGTATCTGAATCTTTCCAGTTCAGGGACCTGAACAAGGATTTTATGGAAGGGCAGCAATTACTCATGCAGTATTATCTTTTTTCTTCATGTCTCTGATGTTATCTAAAGACACTTGGTATGTTTGGAAGAGTACCGTGATAAAAAGCACCCAGTCCACTCTGTCAGGTGGTAGTGGTTGTGCCATGATAAAATGCCCCAAGTACATGCTGTGAAGTGACATTAGAAACTAGAGGAGCCATGTCAGAATGGAATATATGTGCTAGACACTATCATCTGTCTAGTGTCAGAATATGACAGCCTGTCTAAACCATGCTAGCATGGAAAATAGACCGAAAACAGTAATTGTGATGATACGATTTTCACTTAGAGGTTTTAAATTCTCAGCATTCACTCATGGCTTACTTTCCTTTTGACTAAGAAGTTAGCTCTACAATCATGTTTTTGGCTTTGGTTTCACTGTATGACACCTTAGGCAAGTTTCTTCTATTATAGCCCCAGGTTAAATGAAACTGAGTTCAATGAATGTGTGGAAGTCTTGTCAAATGTGCTGGAGCTGTTTTTAGTTGGGAGACTCAATTTGCTGCACTATCAGCTAGCTTTCGGGTGTCTTTTATCAGGGTCTACTTCGGTTGTAAGCATTCAGCCCAAATCTCTGATCTAATTTAAGGATAACTCATTCTTCTTGTCATGTCCACAAGAATGTCAGTTACAAAGCTTGGCTAGATGTGGTTCCGCCACAACTGAACATGTTGCTGTCTTTCTCATTAAACTCTGCTAATTCCAATGCTGTGCAGTGGTATTCCAGCAGGGGGCATATCAGGAGGTGTTGCCTAATCTGTTGTTTGATGCTGCAGTCACACACAATATCCCTATCCATTTAGCATTCAAACTGGCCGTATCCGGCCAGAAATGTCTCACCTCTTTCTGTTCAAACCAATTGAAACTGGCCGCTTATACTGATGTTAAGGTCGTGTTCTCAAAATAAATATCAAAATCTCATAGATTCGATATTATGTGAGTTAATGTGTTTACTACACAATTACAATAGTATATATAGAGTAATGTGAATGGTAAAGGGTTAAATATCCCCATTTTGCAAATGTGACTTTTGTACGTCCAATACCAGATCTTAGTCTGTTTCGGCATTTACTGCTCTAGGGGGCTGGATAGCCAATAAGCAATGGTTACTGCTTCTCTTTTCCCTAGAAGTCTGTGAAGGTCATGAGCATTGTCCCTACTCCTTTGACTAAATCATAAAATCATTGTCCCTGTAACTGTCGATTTTGATAGCTGGCCTCTCTGCTGGGTAAGTTGAGGGTAGCCTCTCCCCTGGGTAAGTTGAGGGTAGCTTCTCTTCCTCCCATTTATTCTGTGTGTTTATGGAAGGAACTTCCATAAACCTTATGAAAGGTACTTATTAGTGTTCAGTTTTATAATGAACAACTAAGTATATGTAGATTTATATTTAAATGGTGAAACCTTGGAACAAGCTTCTGATTTTCTTTATATTTGAAGCTGGTTTCATTTGTAATTTTTTCTGAATTGACTTTAATTTTTTGCTTACAGCAACTACTAAGTGCAAGAAACTCTATGCTATAAATGGTTTATGTACAGTAAAAATAAAAGCAAAAAGGAAAAAGTAATGGCATCTATATCAATACCATTTTGAAGAAATTCTTAAAGTTTATGAATCTACCAAATTTGAAAGCATATTTTATTTTTTTTAAAATGTCATTTGGATCTTATATGCATGTTTTAACAATATTAGATATTTACTTACACAAAAAATATTTCTTAGTTGAAATAAATATAACCCATAAAATACCTTAATTTTGTAGTCATATATTTTTGTAAGGTTGAAGTACTCACAGGACTAATTAAACAAAATATTTCTTGTTTTTACAACACATCTATTATTTTAGTAAAGAATTTGTTGACCCTTAAAATATATGAATCTGATATTTTGGTATCATTTAAAAAATTAATAAAGGTTTTTTTTTTTTTTTTTTTTAGCTCAATTCTAAATCTACATCTTCCAAGCCCAAAACTGAACTGCATCTTGTCTAATTTGACTCCCTAATTAACCGTTCTGGAACTCTTTCTGTCACTTTCATAACGTGGTTCTTTAGTTTATCCCTCTGCTGTTGCTCGATTCTAGTGTATCATCTTGTCCTTTGGAGCAATAAGTGCATGACACCATCCCCTATTATCTGATGGATTATGCAGGTCACTAGTTCAGTCCTTACTTCTGATGCATCTCAGTAATTACCTCTTACAGTCCTGCAGTTTTACCATTGTTCATCTTCTCGATTTCTTCTTTGCCCCTATAACTGTCGATTTAAATAGTTGGTCCCTCTGTAGGGCAAGTTGAGGTTAGTCTCTCCCTATTCATCAGTCTCTCAGTGTAACATTCCCAGGCTTCTTTCTTTTGTGCATCAGTGATCTTGTGTCATTTTGGTATACATGCCCGACGCTGTATGCTAACCACTCCCTTGTGAATATATCATAGAACAGACAAAGGGCGGACGGAGGCTCCATAAACCGCAATGTAGGCAACTCGTCTAGGAGAGCTACCACTCCGAATAAATTGGTGCGGGGTAGAGAAGTCCCCTAAGTCCAGTAAGACAACTTCCCTAGTGCTGGTGACATGCTGTAAAATGGAGGGGTAGAGAGGGGCCCTGAGTTCAGTAAGATGACCTCTCTAGTGCTGGTGGCACTAATAAAAACACCCAGTCCATGCTGTAAAATGGAGGGGTAGAGAGGGCCCCCGAGTCCAGTAAGACAACCTCTCTAGTACTGGTGGCACAATATTAGGATCAACTTTGCCTTTTATCTGTTTGAGGTCAATAAAATAAAGTATCAATGAAGCACTGAAGTTAATATAATCGAAACTACCCTCAACTGAATTTAAAGTCTTGTATCTATGTAAGATATTAATATAGGCAAGAAAGTGACTTGATCTTAGATCATGTGTTGAAACTGAATCAATTACATCCTAGTTATCATGATAACCTCAAACATGCATATACTGCATATACTGCATATACTGCATGTACTGCATGTACTGCATATATTGCATGTACTGCATGTACTGCATATACTATTGGTTTCATTTTGTAATGGTGGATTAGAAAATGTTTGAATATTTACTATTTTGTTAATTCTATTATAATAGAGGTCTTAGATTTGAAGTAATCATACAAGACTGTTGACATTATTCTAATGCAGTGATTCCCAACGTGGGGGAACATGCCCATCGGGGAAGGGTGTGTGTGCAAATTGAATATTTAAGAGGGGCAGTTTGAAAATTCTGTTAACGAGAATGACTTCATGTTTTTCCTTATTACTTTTACACCAACACAATTTTGGTATACTCCTGTCTCACCTCCTCATCCACATGTTATTGTGCATCTGACACCATCTATACACCAATTTCTTTACCCATTTCCTGTTGATCATTGCTGTTTTCATATCAAAGGTAGGGCATAACAATTTTTGAGGTGTTAAGGTGTGGTACACAAAAGGTTGGGAACCACTGCTAAGTAAAAATAGAAACCATTTCAACTTCTTGGTTGAGTAGTTAACAATAAGAAAGGTATATTATTTCAGAAATATACTTCCTGATTTATATGAAAATATATCACAAATGACATCCATATAAAAGTTAAGTTACTGTTAACATATTAAACCCTTTTATGACTGTATTAACTAATGAAGAATTTTGAGAGATTTACTTAACCGTTTAGCATTTACTCTACTGTTGTATTTTATTTTTGCAGTAAAGGCTTTATCTCATATCAAATCTACGAGATTTTGATGATGATATTATTTATTTTGAGAACAATACCTTAACATCAGTATGAGCAGCTGGTTATGGTTGGTTTGAACAGAAAGAGGTGAGACAATTCTGGCCGGATATGGCCGGTTTAAATGCTAAAGGGTTAAATTATTATTTCATTACCAAGATTAGTAATTTAACATATGGTTCTTATGTAAAATTATATTAGAAGATAGTAATTTAAAAAGCAATCCTTTAAAATGGGAAGTTTTGTTTCATAGAAGCAGAGATGGCTTCAGGCAGTTTGATATCAAAATGGTTAATGCAGGAAATATTGCAGAAGCTATCTGAAAAGAATAATATGGAAATATCCTGAAATACATTATCAAGTCTACATATTCATGCTAGCATGGATTATTCATTTTGAATTTTATCAATTTCCAAATCCCAAACAATAATTTTCTAAGAATATTAAAGATCGGAGATTGTATTTATCTGATTCTTACAAAATATGTAAACAATTGATATACTGCTTGGTCACCACCCTGTTTTATAAACTAGATTTTTTTTCAACACGCTGACATGTATGTGTATGTATGCATATGCATTCATTTAAATGTATGAGTATATAAATATGAACATACAAACACAGATATACTTACACAAATACAAATTCACACAAATACACATACATTCACACAAACACACATACATTCACACAAATACACATACATTCACACACAGCATAGCAAATGGAACGGCAGCTGCTGTTTTGCTATAGTTTTTTCACCATCCCCTTCCTTCCTTTTACACACACATACATTCATGCACACACACACACACACACATTGTGTGATGAATGGACGGATGGACAGACAGAAGTTGCTTAAATTTATATATAGATAATATACTTAGTCATTTAGGATGCAAGAGACTGCTTGTGTAGAAAGATTCAAGATGAAATATATTGTGTGCCATTACAAAATCAGTTGTGTTGGACAGCATGTTTTGTGGCACATAGTTACAGCCCTTTACGTTCTGAGTTGAAATACCACCGAGGCTCACTCTACCTTTCATTGTTACGGGGGTCGATAAAATAAAGTACCAGTAATGCACAGGGGTCGATTTAATTGACTTTCCCCTCTCCTTCAAAATGTTGGCATTGTGTCTAAAGTAGAAACCATTATTACAACATGCAGTCTATGGGATTGTAGTTGTACTGCAGTATCCATAATGTCGTCATCATTTAATGTCTATTTCTCATGTTTGCATTGGGTAGACAGGCTGTCAGCCTTGTTTTGAGGTTAGACAGGTCAGGTGACCACATCTTGCTCATATGTTCCATTTTGGGTTTCCTATGGCTGGATGCTCTTCCTAATGTTCAACACTTTACAGTATGTACTGAAAGCTTTTTTCTTTTTTTTTTGAGGCACCATCGCTACCACTTTACAGGGCTTTACAGAGTGGACTGGGTGCTTTTTGCTGTGGTACCAGTATGACCAGTTCATTGAATTGACTAGGTGCTTTTTATCATGGCACCTGTACTACCATTTTACAAGGTGGACTGACTATATGCTGTTTTGTTGTCACATCAGCACTACTATTTTACAGGGTGGACAGAGTGCTTTTGTTGTCATGGCGCTAGCACTGCCACTTTACAGGGTGGACTGGGTACTTTTGTTGTCATGGCACTAACACTACCATTTTACAGGGTGGACTGGGTGTGTTTTATGTTACTAGTGCTACTATTGTAATGTTCGATCAACCAAGACTTCACTTGACTTCATTACTAAAGCTGATCAAGGAAGGTCTCCACCTGATCTGGCTTTATTATGATAAATGTTTTGTTATTTATCATAATAAAAGATATAATTAATAAATCGTTTAGCAGTGTAAATATTCAGCTGTTATTATTCAACACTCAGTATTTTATTATATAATAAAATATGTCATACAAAATATATGCTATTATTCAACATTTTTATATGTGATCTTTATAGAATGATCATGAAAGAATTCTATAGCACAATTTTCTTTTCTTTTTTATTATCATTCTGATGTGTAAACGGCACTGTAAACTACATACTATAGTGGAAATGGCCTCAGTGTGCACAGTGTTGGAAAAACTAGCCTAGTAACTACATGTTTTGATAATGATAACTACATGTTATGATAACAGCCCAATAGACCACATACTGTATTAGCTCTAAATTTTATATCTTCTCCGATTCTTACAATTCATAATTCAACTCACGTTCTGTGTTTATAATGTGCTGAAAAAATATTAAACTGAGCATCTGTAACTACTTACTAACTTAACTGTTGTTGTTACTGCTGTTTAACCCTGGGTCAGCATTTACCAATGATCAAAGACATTCCAGCTGTGATCATGATGTGTTTGTGTATACCCAGGATTCCATTATTCAAGATGTCCCTTTTTGAAAGACAGCAGGATGAGATTTGAAGGATATTTGGTTGTAACATCTAGCAAGTTGATTGAACATGTTAAGTTCTCTTGTTGACTTGTACATACATGCTCATTTGTTTGTGGTTTGTATGGTGTGTGTGTATGAGAAAGAAAGAGAAAGAGAATGTGTATGTGTGTACATGTACACAATTGAAAAAACTTGACTATAGTAAATTTTTCATGCTATATCATCAAGTTTTAGTCTTCAGTTTTTATTCTGCTATCCCAACTACAAAATCTCTTTTATATTAATGTTTACATTCTAAAAGTACTCACTCATTTTCACAGCCTGTTAAACTGCATCATGTCATATCCATTTAGTAATTTTTGTCTTAATTATATACTGGTCATTTGAATCAACGGACACTACTTTGAGACAAGTACCTTTCACACATTGGAAATCACTAATATAATCTTGTTGGCTTTGTATTAAATATACTAGATGAGGGCGATGTCTTCTCCATCTTTCTGTCACACACACACTCTCTCTCTCTCTCTAAATAAAT
The DNA here is from genome assembly GCA_964016885.1 of Eledone cirrhosa. Taxonomy (NCBI): domain Eukaryota; kingdom Metazoa; phylum Mollusca; class Cephalopoda; order Octopoda; family Eledonidae; genus Eledone; species Eledone cirrhosa. The sequence goes on along the minus strand of OZ024758.1, from coordinate 33,298,928 downwards.
GCCATTCCTTTTCTCTCTATGTACATCTCTTTCGCTTGGCACTCCCCTATCTCTATATAGAGGAGGGTGATGTCATAACTTTCTGTCTATTTACCTCTTTCTGTCACCTCTAAAACACACAACGTTCCCTTTTCTCTCTGTATCTATGTACATATCTTGCTTGGTGCTTTCTCTATAAAGTGAACATGATGGACAACGGGGCAGATGGCGGGGCAGCCGGGCGGACAGACAGCGCTTTTATTATAATGTAAATTTTCAAAATTAAGAATGGTAGATTAGCAGAAACACCTCCCGCTAGGGTCAATGAAATAAGTACTAGTCAGTATAATCAACTATAACCATAACCCCCTCGTAACCATAACCTTGTGTCAATGTTGTTATTTCATATATCTTCAAATTCAGACAAACGAAATATATAACTGCTTTTGAGCAGCGGGTTTATTTCTTGTCTTTATTTTCATTTATGATGCTCAGCTGAAAGGTTCATAGGCAGACCAAGATACACTCATGGAATAATCAAATGAGGTTTATTTTTCAACATAGTCCCTGGAAAGAAATAATACAGTGTATGGAAGGGGGGAATAGGCACACACTGTGTAGATATCATGACATATGTGTGTGTAGATATCATGACATATATGTCCATTAGACAGTGGTGGTCATGACTGGCACCCTAAACCAATGGTAGCATCCACATGTTAAGTGTATGAAACTTTGGTTTTACTATATATATATATATATATATATATATATATATATATATATATATATATATAGGAAAAAGTATGGTACTTTTTCCTATTTCCCACTCTACTACTTTAAGTATTGAGTACTGTGGTGCGTTATGGTCCATCTGGTTCTTTACAACAATTCCTTTGTTATATATATATATATATATATATATTTCGTTTCTGAATTTGTTTAGCAAGATTCTTTATCTGAAAACGTGTGTTGAAACCGATATTGTTATACTTTGGGAGGGTCATGTTGCCAATAAGAAACACACGCACCAGTTGTTTCACTTCAATTTATTATAATAAATTTATAAATTTAGGAATTTATAAATTTCTGGTTGGTTGGTTGGTTCCACAACCAGATAGTTGTGTATATATTGTCAAAGTTCTTTCGTCACACATTCTGTGACCTCTTCAGTGACTGGGGATTCTTTTCTTTGTTTTTGTACCTCTCCTTTGTTCTGTCCTACGCCATCTTGTTTCTGTGTGTGTGTTGTGTGCTCAGTCTGCGCATGTGCCACATCTGGGTGTCTGTGTGTGTTTATATTCGTTTATTTATTTGTTTATTTACATGTAACAGGTTGGTTGTTTGTTCTATGTGCGTGTGTGTTTTCATTTTGTCCTTAATTGTAAGTTGTGATGTTGCTGTTCCACTCATGTTTTCTATTTAATTTTGGTTGTAATTCTTTTATGTTTATTGCCTCTGTGATTTGTCCAAACATTGCGTCTTTTCTGTGTGTAGATTCTATTTTTATTTCTATGTTCTCTAATTTGCCCTTATGTTCTATTTTAGCATGTTGGTAGAGTACAGATGATTCTTTATTATCTTGAAGGTCTCGCCAGTGTTCATTTATCCGTTCCCCTACACTACGAGCTGTCTCACCTATGTACACTATATTTTTGTCTCTACATTGTCCTTCAGTACATCTTATGCTATATACTACATTTCTAGTTTTACAGTTAATATGGGGGCTTAATTTACAGGTTATACATTTCTTATCTATACAGGGGGGGGGGGGGTCTTTGAAAAGGGTATGTCTTGCTAATAAGTGTTTTTATGGAGGTACCTGGTCTTTCTACTATCTTAATATTGAGTTTATGTTTATCTAGGGCCCTTCTAAATTTGTAAGCTAATTCACCTCTAGGGGTTGTATCGATGAACATTACACTCTGGTATTTATTGCTATCATACCATGAGTTTATTCTATTAGCCTTGTTCCTAGTTCTTTCTGTTCTATTCCAAAATTTGCTCCTATACAAGGGGCAGGTCCCATTTGTGTCATTATTTACCATTTTTTCCTATTTGGATCTGGCTCCTCTATACACTCTGATTTTATCTCTTTGATTGTAACCAGAGAACTGCATACGGTGGATGAAGTGTTGTATGTGTCTCTCTAGTTCTTCGGGGTTGCACATGCGGGACACGTTTCTCATCACCCATACCAAATCCGCAATCAGTATGTTGATTTTGGTATGGTCTGAAACAGCTGAGTTTCGGTGGATCAGATATTTGGAAGTCATGGGTTTGGCATAATGGGAATGGAGGATTTGTTTTTTGTTATTAATGGTATCTAACCAGAGCTCTGTGTCTAGTACAGGTAATCGATGGTTGGGGTGTTTACTTGGGTAGTCATTTTAACCCTTTAGCATTTAAACCAGTCATATCTGACCAGAATTTTCTCACTTCTTTCTGTTCAAACTAGCTGTAACCAGCTGCTCACACTTATGTTAAGGTATTGTTCTCAAAATAAATAATATCAAAATCTCACAGATTCAATATTATGGCAGATAAAGCCTTTACCGTGAAAATACAATAGTAAATATAGTGTAATGTAAAATGCAAATGGGTTAAAGAGTTCTGATTTAAGTTAAAACCTTCCAACATAATTTTTATCAAAGAACATTTTGTTATGTTACAAAGGCCATCTTTGAAATTATAATTTTATTAAATCTTTCCAAATCACTTATTAATTTATTAAAATACCAAGTATTTAATTAGAAATATGGTAATGAAAGGGTAAAGTATTACAAATACTAGAATAAACAGAATGATAACCTTTGAATGTTTATTTGAGGGTGTAAATCTTAGGATGGTATATAAAACCTGAGTTATAGAATTAGCAAGATATTTTGTAGCCTTTTAGTTTTGCTCACTAAGCATTTTTAATATTCAGTGACCTTTAAATAAAGACAAAAGATGTCCAGCAAAAGGAATGAATGATTTTTATCACTATAATAAGTAATATAAATGTAATATTTGGTATTCCAATTGACATTCTGTAGCAGCTGCCATAAAAAACTCTTCTATTGTAACTCAAACAATAATCAATTCATAGTGATTTGAATTACCTTATATACTTGAATATAAGCCTAGGAATATGTGACCAAAAGTCAGTGGTAGAGTTGGCTTATATTCGGGTCAATATTGTGACAATTTTCATCAACTTCAAATTTTACATTAATAAGGTTTGGATAAATAAGCTCTTTTCCCTTAGTTTTGTATTTTATTTTCAATCTATCTTTAGTGTCTATGTTTTGTAATGTCCCATTCAGTAAAGACTTAAGATTTCCAATGTCTTTTCTCATTTCCTTGATTTGACCATTTCTCCCACCAAGTCTCTGATCTTTCTTGTTTGTTGTTTCCTCTCATTTACTTGGTTTTTATACCAAGTAATTTTTTCCACTATCATTGTTCATTTCATCTACCACTAAATTCAGAATATCAACAAAATCTTGCCCTAGCCCGTCAGCATACATTTCCTCAATGGCCGTATCTTTATTCCAGATGTTATTTATTCCAGCATTCAGATCATTGTCTGCTTCGGATGCTTCCTCAGGTCTCTCAACCTCTTCACCTTCATTTCCCACTGGCTCGTTTGCCTGACATACTCCACTCTCCATTTCCAACTTAATCTCTCTGCTCAGTTCCTCCAGTTTCAACTCGCTTATCCATCCATTAGTTCTTATTACACGAGCCTGCCCGGCCAATTTTTGTTCACCTAATTTAAATAGACCAATCTCGTTCCAGATGTTATGTATCCGTTTCCTGTAGCCCTTTTCCATGGGGTTACTCTTCAGGTAACATCATGACAGTTCTATTCAATTCTTTCGTCCAGTTGGTTCTTGTCCCATTCCTTCTTCTTCCTCCAACACCAGCAGTATTTGGATGACAGCCAGGTCCCTGCTGCTGGGCCAGGGAGCACTTGCTGGGTGAGAGTCTTTCAGACGACATTCCAGCCTCCTTTCCACCGTTATTCAAACTGTTTAGGTTCGACATTTAAACACTCATATCGAGAATCAGTGTATTTAGGGGTGCACCACTATCAGTGTTTTTAGTGTGACACCATCACGTTAAAAAAACAAAAAAATTAAATTGCAGGGCAATTTATGTGATATTTATCTATCATTATTTTTTGTGCTGTTTTTTAATGTTTTCCTAATGTGAATCCTGTTTATAAGTCAGTACCAGTAATACACTGGCATGATTGCTGGCCTTGTGCCAAAAGTAGAAATAATTATTATTATCTTACGGAGTCGATAAAACAGATCCCCAGCAATACACCGGGGCAATTGCCGGCCCCGTGACAAAAGCAGAAACAACCACGATTATCGTCAGCATCTACCATATATGGTCTGAGCACAAATCCCACCAAGGTGAACCCCGCTCCTCACTTCTACGAGGTCGACAAGACAAAGCACCAGCAATTCACTGGGGCAATCGCTGGCCCTGTTCCAAAAATAGAAACAACCATTATCATCAGCATCACCACCATTAACAAAGCATTACCATTTTTATTTTCATTTTTCGGTGGTATTATTATTATTATTATTATTATTATTATTATTATAAGGGCGGTCAATTGGCAGTATCAGTAGAGGGTCTGACGCCATGCTTTGAAGCAAAGATTTACGGCCCTTTATGGTCTGAGTTCAAATCCTGCCGAGGTTAACTTTGCCTTTCGAGGTCGATAAAAAAGGCTTTACCTCACATAATATCTCACATAACATTTACATTACTCTATATATACTATTGTATTGTCACAGTAAAGGCTTTACCTCACATAATATCTCACATAACATTTACATTACTCTATATATACTATTGTATTTTCACAGTAAAGGCTTTACCTCACATAATATCTCACATAACATTTACATTACTCTATATATACTATTGTATTGTCACAGTAAAGGCTTTACCTCACAATATCTCACGTAACATCTACATTACTCTATATATACTATTGTATTGTCACAGTAAAGGCTTTACCTCACATAATATCTCACATAACATTTACATTACTCTATATATACTATTGTATTGTCACAGTAAAGGCTTTACCTCACATAATATCTCACATAACATTTACATTACTCTATATATACTATTGTATTGTCACAGTAAAGGCTTTACCTCACAATATCTCACATAACATCTACATTACTCTATATATACTATTGTATTGTCACAGTAAAGGCTTTACCTCACATAATATCTCACATAACATTTACATTACTCTATATATACTATTGTATTGTCACAGTAAAGGCTTTACCTCACATAATATCTCACATAACATTTACATTACTCTATATATACTATTGTATTGTCACAGTAAAGGCTTTACCTCACAATATCTCACATAACATCTACATTACTCTATATATACTATTGTATTGTCACAGTAAAGGCTTTACCTCACATAATATCTCACATAACATTTACATTACTCTATATATACTATTGTATTGTCACAGTAAAGGCTTTACCTCACATAATATCTCACATAACATTTACATTACTCTATATATACTATTGTATTTTCACAGTAAAGGCTTTACCTCACATAATTATCTCACATAACATTTACATTACTCTATATATACTATTGTATTTTCACAGTAAAGGCTTTACCTCACATAATACCTCACATAACATTTACATTACTCTATATATACTATTGTATTTTCATGGCAAAGGCTTTACCTCACATAATATCTCACATAACATTTACATTACTCTATATATACTATTGTATTTTCACAGTAAAGGCTTTACCTCACATAATATCTCACATAACATTTACATTACTCTATATATACTATTGTATTTTCACAGTAAAGGCTTTACCTCACATAATATCTCACAACATTTACATTACTCTATATATACTATTGTATTTTCACAGTAAAGGCTTTACCTCACATAATACCTCACATAACATTTACATTACTCTATATATACTATTGTATTTTCATGGCAAAGGCTTTACCTCACATAATATCTCGTATAATATTGAATCTATGAGATTTTGATATTATTTAGTTTGAGAACAAAATACCTTAACATAAGTATGAGTGGCCAGTTATGGCCAGTTTGAACTGAAAAAGGTAAGAGAATTCTGGCCGAATACAACCAGTTTAAATGATAAAGGGTTAAATTGATCCCCAGT
>OZ024758.1:33285241-33287741 GCA_964016885.1 Eledone cirrhosa | reverse complement strand
ACAACTACCACCACCACCACCACCACCACTGCTGCCATCACTACAACCACCACCACCACCACCACCACTGCTGCCATCACTACAACCACCACCACCACCACCACTGCTGCCATCACTACAACTACCACCACCACCACCACCACCACTGCTGCCATCACTACAACCACCACCACCACCGCCACTGCTGCCATCACTACAACCACCACCACCACCACCACTGCTGCCATCACTACAACTACCACCACCACCACCACCACCACCACCACCACTGCTGCCATCACTACAACAACCACCACCACCACCACCACCACTGCTGCCATCACTACAACAACCACCACCACCACCACTGCTGCCATCACTACAACCACCACCACCACCACTGCTGCCATCACTACAACTACCACCACCACCACCACTGCTGCCATCACTACAACCACCACTACAACCACCACCACCACTGCTGCCATCACTACAACAACAACCACCATCACTGCTGCCATCACTACAACCACCACCACCACCACCACCACCACTGCTGCCATCACTACAACCACCACCACCACCACTGCTGCCATCACTACAACCACCACTACAACCACCACCACCACTGCTGCCATCACTACAACAACAACAACCACCACCACTGCTGCCATCACTACAACCACCACCACCACCACTGCTGCCATCACTACAACAACCACCACCACCACCACCACCACCACCACCACCACCACTGCTGCCATCACTACAACCACCACCACTACCACCACTGCTGCCATCACTACAACAACCACCACCACCACCACCACCACCACCACTGCTGCCATCACTACAACCACCACTACAACCACCACCACCACTGCTGCCATCACTACAACAACCACCACCACCACCACTGCTGCCATCACTACAACCACCACCACCACCACCACTGCTGCCATCACTACAACAACCACCACCACCACCACTGCTGCCATCACTACAACAACCACCACCACCACCACCATCACTGCTGCCATCACTACAACCACCACCACCACCACCACCACTGCTGTCATCACTACAACAACCACCACCACCACCACTGCTGCCATCACTACAACAACCACCACCACCACCACCACCACTGCTGCCATCACTACAACCACCACCACCACCACCACCACCACTGCTGCCATCACTACAACAACCACCACCACCACCACCACTGCTGCCATCACTACAACTACCACCACCACCACCACCATCACTGCTGCCATCACTACAACAACCACCACCACCACCACTGCTGCCATCACTACAACAACCACCACCACCACCACCACTGCTGCCATCACTACAACAACCACCACCACCACCATCACTGCTGCCATCACTACAACCACCACCACCACCACCACCATCACTGCTGCCATCACTACAACTACCACCACCACCACCACCACTGCTGCCATCACTACAACCACCACCACCACCACTGCTGCCATCACTACAACCACCACCACCACCACTGCTGCCATCACTACAACCACCACCACCACCACCACTGCTGCCATCACTACAACAACCACCACCACCACCACCACCACCACCATCACTGCTGCCATCACTACAACAACCACCACCACCACCACTGCTGCCATCACTACAACCACCACCACCACCACCACCACCACTGCTGCCATCACTACAACAACCACCACCACCACCACCACTGCTGCCATCACTACAACCACCACCACCACTGCTGCCATCACTACAACCACCACCACCACCACCACCACCACTGCTGCCATCACTACAACCACCACCACCACCACTGCTGCCATCACTACAACCACCACCACCACCACCACTGCTGCCATCACTACAACCACCACCACCACCACCACCACCACTGCTGCCATCACTACAACAACCACCACCACCACCACTGCTGCCATCACTACAACCACCACCACCACCACCACCACTGCTGCCATCACTACAACCACCACCACCACTGCTGCCATCACTACAACCACCACCACTGCTGCCATCACTACAACCACCACCACCACCACCACCACTGCTGCCATCACTACAACCACCACCACCACCACTACCATATCAGCATCATCATCATTATAATTTTACATCTGTTTTTCCATGTCTCCAGCATCTCACCAGTTATTTCATCATCATCATCATCATTTTACGTCCGCTTTTCCCTGCTTGCAAGATGGGACGGGAACTAATTCTGGCTTGATTTCTACAGCTGGATGCCCTTCCTAACACCAACCTCATTTACAGTGAGTGCTGGGTGCCTTTTTGCTGTGGCACCTCCACGACCACTTTGCAGTGGAATGATATGAACCCCAGTCCCTATCATCTCATTTCTACTGCTGAGTAAATTGGAGCAATGTGAAATAAAGTGTCTTGCTCAAGGAAACAACACATCACCCGGTCTGAGAATTGAACTCACAACCTTTCGATTGCAAGCCCAATGCTCTAACCACTA
>OZ024758.1:33117741-33275241 GCA_964016885.1 Eledone cirrhosa | reverse complement strand
AGATATGTACAAATACATTTATTTTTTTTACTATATATATATATATATATATATATATATATATATATATATATATAACGAAGGAAATGTGGTAAGGAACCAGGTGGACCATAACGCACCAAAGTACTCAATACTTGAGGTAGTAGAGTGGGTAATAGGAACCAGTAAGACCCCGACAGCTGAGCTCAAGCCGTTTCGACGGCTAATTCTGGACTAAATGAAAATTTAAATAGCCGATCTTCTCAAGGGGTAATTCCATATATGGTCAAAGTGATTGTCAAAAATCAGTAGTAATTCTGTGGTTGCAAATTAGTAGGGGAGATGGTGGCTAAACCTGCCAGTAGGAGAAAGAGGGGAGGGGGTGGAGTAGACCCAATCAAGCGTTGGTAGTGCCAGCTACAGCTGGGCATGAGGTCAAAGAAGATACAGGGGAGGGGGAGGGGGAGGAAGTCGGAACGGTAGGTAGAACAATGGGGGGTAGAAATAGGAAAGAAAAAAAAAAAAAAAAATACTGAGAGTGAAGAAAGGCAAATAAGTGTAAAGAAAAGTAAAGTAAATTAAATTCTACGACCTAGGTGTCAGGCTATTGTTAGGCGAGAATAAAATAAAGAAAGAAAGAAAGAAGTAAAAAAATAAATAAATGAATAAATAAGGAAATAAGTAAGAGAACTAGGTGGGACGGATAAGGCAAGGACCCTTTTAAGAGGTATAAGTACGTAAATGATACGGTGACGGGTCAACAAAAGGGGCCAAAATACTAAAGAGACTACCACGAAATAAACAATAAAGGTTTCCATCCCGGGCCAGCAACGACCCAGTGCAGCAAAGTGAACTTGTACGAGATAATAATTCTGAGTCCCGAGAAAAATATATACTAATGCTAACTCTAAAAGATCTAAAACAAGCTACATGAAAGTTCGTACGAAATAAAGGTAGAATACGGAGAAATAAATTCAGAATCCACCCCGCCCAGAAGAAGAGCGAAGCAAGAAATACTGAAACGAAAAAATAAGGCATGTGCCACTAAGAAATATAGAGGGCACAGAGAATAGTGGGAGCGGTCGGAAAAAGGGGGAAAGTATCCGGGGTCTAAGCCAGCTGCTATAAAGGGCGGAGTCCGCCAAATCTATCAAAGACTAGGGGAGGGGGGTGGGGGTACTAAGGCTACATGGGGCCAAAGGGCAGCCTCGGGTGGGCGAGAAAAGACGCCGACAAAGGAGAAGAGCTGGGGTAGAAGGACAAAGGGGAGAGGGGGGAAGGAAATAAAGGAAGCGATAAAAGAATACAAAGAAGATCTTACGTCTTCCTTGGCAAGCAGGGGTTACCTATTGCAAAATCGGCAACTGGGGTGTTATAGCCCTAGTCTACCCCCCCGGGTCATTATGGGGTTTGAGGGCGAGGTAAGTCCTACGCAATCTATGTTTACATGCAGTAACCAGTTCATCTTTCTTGTTTAGGAGTTGGTCCGTCGAAAACTAATTTAAACATAGAGCAAAGTTAATAGGAAAAGAAATTTTTTTTTTTTCTTTCCTATTTCTACCCCCCATTGTTCTACCTACCGTTCCGACTTCCTCCCCCTCCCCCTCCCCTGTATCTTCTTTGACCTCATGCCCAGCTGTAGCTGGCACTACCAACGCTTGATTGGGTCTACTCCACCCCCTCCCCTCTTTCTCCTACTGGCAGGTTTAGCCACCATCTCCCCTACTAATTTGCAACCACAGAATTACTACTGATTTTTGACAATCACTTTGACCATATATGGAATTACCCCTTGAGAAGATCGGCTATTTAAATACCAGGATAAATTTTCATTTAGTCCAGAATTAGCCGTCGAAACGGCTTGAGCTCAGCTGTCGGGGTCTTACTGGTTCCTATATATATATATAGAGAGAGAGAGAGAAGGAAATAAATGAGTTATTCTAAATTAGGGTCTGACGCCATGTTTTGCAGCAAAGAGTTACGGCCCTTTATGATCTGAGTTCAAATCCCTCCGAGGTTAACTTTGCCTTTCATCCTTACGGGGGTCGATAAATTAAGGTACCAGTAATACACTGGGATAATTGCTGGCCTTGTGCCAACAGTAGAAACAATTATATTAAAGCTTGAATTTAATGTTAAAGAGATATTGCACTTTGACATTGCTATTTGTCTTCATTAACCTAATTAAAAACCTAAGCTAGCTTTTTAATCTGACCTGTCCAGTACAGCATAACCTGCTTATCACTTTCTCAGCTTAAGTTTCAAGGTGTGTCTTCAATTGTTTGTTAATTAGAAATCCAGTTGCTAATTGTTAAAAATAAAGAGGAGACATCATTAATTAGAGAAAAAAATAATAGAATAAATAACTATACAGATTTCATTGAATATGTTTATATATGTATATATATATGTGTGTGTATATATATATATATGTGTGTATATATATATATGTGTGTATATATATATGTGTGTGTATATATATATATATATGTGTATATATATATATATATATATATGTGTATATATATATATATATGTGTATTTATATATATATATATGTGTATTTATATATATATATGTGTATTTATATATATGTGTATATATATATATATATATATATATGTGTATATATATATATATGTGTGTATATATATATATGTGTGTATATATGTATATATATATATATATATGTATATATATATATATATATATATATAGGGTGTGTATTTGTGTACAATGCCATCCTTAGTTATATGAAGACACTGATTAGAAAAAAAAATACTGCTAAATTTTCAATTATTTAAAAATAGTGAATTTAGCAAATTTCAAAAATAATTATTTCTTTCAAATATGGTAGTGTAGTGTATTAACATTGTCTTCCTTCAAACATTTCTTTTCCTATTAACTTTGCTCTATGTTTAAATTAGAAAGTATGTTTCAAAATGCAAGCATTTTTAGCAGCAAGTATTTGTAAGATATTTAATATTCTTCTTTATAATGGTGACTATCCCAGTTGTTAATAAAAGCTAAATAGAAGTGGTTTACTTTGCTACAGTATACTTTTGTTTTCTTTTTCTTTTTTAGAGCTGTACTTTTTTGTATACATTATATTTTAAGCTGAGCTTACATATTAAATCTCACCATTCATTTCCAAAGGTCACATAATTTAATCTTTTATTGGCTAGGTTTTAGAAGTCTATAAGATCACATTAGTATATATTGCATTGGATATAGGAGTAAAATATATTTATGCAGAAGGTACACCTTTGGATAACCAAAATCCTTAATTCTTTTTTCATTTGTTGTCTACACATGGCAGTGTTCCCATGTAATCAAGACTATTTACAATAGCAAGTAAATAGCTTGCCAGAAATTAGGTTAATCTAGATTGGGATCCATACCAAAAAGCATAATCTAATTTTATCAATATAGTTTTTACACCTTTATATTTGAGGATAGTGATATATATTTTTTCTTTTTTTCTTAAATTGCAATATGATATAAATAGAATTGTGCCAGTAGCATTGTACTATTAATGATTCATTTAGATGTACACAGTGTTAGAGATTGTTAAGCTTTGGTCTGTGTTATTATACAGTACACACTGAGAGAAAACAATGGAAAGAGAGCATTTCCTCGCAGCTATGAATGAAATAGCTGCAATAATTCCTGAATTTGTTGAAGCAATAAAAATTATTATTGAATTTGTAGTGTATCTTATGTGAAGTAGGTCTTGTTACTAGAATATAGACATTTATAGTAAGTAAATTGAGTAAACAATTCTTTAGCTAAACTTTAATTTAGAGAAGGCCTTCAAAACATTTTCCATGGTTACATACAATAATTTTCTCTATTCTGTAGAGAAAAAATATAAACAATCTCTAGAAAGAAAGATAGAATGGAGTGGAGAAAAGACAGTCTCGATGACTTACAGGTATTCTAAGACTAGTGAAATTGATGTTATCTTTAATATGTGTAGGTTGTTGTTTGTGGGTTAAATGAGAGCTTGAAGGGATTTCCAGATGGCTGCGGTTCTAGGGAGGAAGTATTGGGATGGAAATAATACAGTAAGGGTTTCAGTGAGGAGGAGGAGAAACAAGTGGGCCTAGGTAATGAGGATATACAGGGGGCTGATCCATTATAGTAGCAACAGACAATGCACATAGAACAATGTATTTAATTCTTTAGCATTTACATTACTCTATATACACTGTTGTATTTTCACAGTAAAGGCTTTACCTCACATAACATTTACATTACTCTATATATACTATTGTATTTTCACAGTAAAGGCTTTACCTCGCATAACATTTACATTACTCTATATATACTATTGTATTTTCACAGTAAAGGCTTTACCTCACATAACATCTACATTACTCTATATATACTGTTGTATTTTCACAGTAAAGGCTTTACCTCACATAACATTTACATTACTCTATATATACTGTTGTATTTTCACAGTAAAGGCTTTACCTCACATAATTATATCACATAATATCAAATCTATGAGATTTTGATATTATTTATTTTGAAAACAATACTTTAACATAGTATGAGTGGCTGGTTATAGCTGGTTTGAACTGAAAGAGGTGAGAGAATTCTGGCCAGATATGGCTGGTTTAAATGCTAAAGGGTTAATTTAATCTTTGTCAGAAGATGGTGGATTGGTAGAATTGGTAGATTGTTGGATACAATGCCATTGTGGTATTTGTTCTGGCTCTTTATACATTTTGAGTTCAAATTTCGCCAGGGTCAAATTTAACTTTCATCATTCTGGGGTCAATAAAATAAAGAACCAGTCAAGTATTAGGGTTGATTTAATCAACATTACCCTTCCCTCAAATTTGCTAGCCTTGTGATTGAATTGACATTAATCTTTGCCAATTAGTTAACCCTTTAGCATTTAAACCGGCTGTATCTGGCCAGAATTCTCTAACCTCTATCTGTTCAAACAGGCTGTAACTGGCCACTCATACTGATGTTAAGGTATTGTTTGTCTCAAAATAAATCATATCAAAATCTCATAGATTCAATATTATGTGAAATAATTATGAGATAAAGCCTTTACCATGAAAATACAATAGTAAATATAGAGTAATGTAAATGTTATGTGAGATAAAGCCTTTACCATGAAAATACAATAGTATATATAGAGTAATGTAAATGATATGTGAGGTAAAGCCTTTACCATGAAAATACAATAGTATATATAGAGTAATGTAAATGATATGTGAGGTAAAGCCTTTACCATGAAAATACAATAGTATATATAGAGTAATGTAAATGATATGTGAGGTAAAGCCTTTACCATGAAAATACAATAGTATATATAGAGTAATGTAAATGATATGTGAGGTAAAGCCTTTACCATGAAAATACAATAGTAAATATAGAGTAATGTAAATGATATGTGAGGTAAAGCCTTTACTGTGAAAATACAACAGTATATATAGAGTAATGTAGATGTTATGTGAGGTAAAGCCTTTACTGTGAAAATACAATAGTATATATAGAGTAATGTAGATGTTATGTGAGATAAAGCCTTTACTGTGAAAATACAATAGTAAATATAGAGTAATGTAAATGTTATGTGAGGTAAAGCCTTTACCATGAAAATACAATAGTAAATATAGAGTAATGTAAATGTTATGTGAGGTAAAGCCTTTACCATGAAAATACAATAGTAAATATAGAGTAATGTAAATGTTATGTGAGGTAAAGCCTTTACCATGAAAATACAATAGTAAATATAGAGTAATGTAAATGTTATGTGAGGTAAAGCCTTTACCATGAAAATACAATAGTAAATATAGAGTAATGTAAATGTTATGTGAGGTAAAGCCTTTACCATGAAAATACAATGGTAAATATAGAGTAATGTAAATGTTATGTGAGGTAAAGCCTTTACTGTGAAAATACAATAGTAAATTATAGAGTAATGTAAATGTTATGTGAGGTAAAGCCTTTACCATGAAAATACAATAGTAAATATAGAGTAATGTAAATGTTATGTGAGGTAAAGCCTTTACCATGAAAATACAATAGTAAATATAGAGTAATGTAAATGTTATGTGAGGTAAAGCCTTTACCATGAAAATACAATAGTAAATATAGAGTAATGTAAATGTTATGTGAGGTAAAGCCTTTACCATGAAAATACAATAGTAAATATAGAGTAATGTAAATGATATGTGAGGTAAAGCCTTTACCATGAAAATACAATAGTAAATATAGAGTAATGTAAATGTTATGTGAGGTAAAGCCTTTACCATGAAAATACAATAGTAAATATAGAGTAATGTAAATGTTATGTGAGGTAAAGCCTTTACCATGAAAATACAATAGTAAATATAGAGTAATGTAAATGTTATGTGAGGTAAAGCCTTTACCATGAAAATACAATAGTAAATATAGAGTAATGTAAATGTTATGTGAGGTAAAGCCTTTACCATGAAAATACAATAGTAAATATAGAGTAATGTAAATGTTATGTGAGGTAAAGCCTTTACCATGAAAATACAATAGTAAATATAGAGTAATGTAAATGATATGTGAGGTAAAGCCTTTACCATGAAAATACAATAGTAAATATAGAGTAATGTAAATGTTATGTGAGGTAAAGCCTTTACCATGAAAATACAATAGTATATATAGAGTAATGTAAATGTTATGTGAGGTAAAGCCTTTACTGTGAAAATACAATAGTAAATATAGAGTAATGTAAATGATAAAGGGTTAAATGATCTTTATTTGGATTGTGAAAGATGTTAATAACAATAACATTGTCTTATGAGTGTTAGCAGTACATGAGGAGAGGAGGTTTTATTTGAGCTTTGTTGGGGGTCAACAATTGATCCAGTATTTCGTGACAGAAGAACCTTAGTCTTTACAATACAATTTTGGCAAGTTTATAGTTGTGTGTTTGTCGAGAGATCAACATTTGTAATAACTAGTGAAAGGGAAATATAACATTTTTTTTCTGTGTGTTTGATAAAGTTGTCATGTCCACACGGAAGGATGCTCTCAATATCTGTGACTGAAACATGCATTGTGAAGGCGTTTGCTTGGCTTAGTGGTGAGGGTATTTGGCTCATGAGTGTAAGGTTGTGAGTTCAATTCCTGGTAGTGTGTTGTGCTCATGAGCAAAACACTACATTTTACATTGTTTCAGTTCATCCAGCTGGCAAAAATAAGTTGTACATGTAATTCGAGGGCCAGCCTTATCACATGCTGAATCTCCCTGAGAACTATATTAAGGGTACACTTGTTCGTGGAATGCTCAGCTACTTGCACATTAATATCATTGATCAAATCAACTAAAACATTCATCATCATAACCAACAGAGTACCAGTTTTTCTATTATGAATTTGAAAAGTTGAAGACAAGTGTGGTATCACCTGGATATGAGTGGCTGTTAACCCTTTCATGGCTGCATTTCACATGAAATGCACTCTAATTTAATTAATTGATAAACAATTTTGAGGGATTTACTATAATTATTAATTATTTCATTACTAAGATAGTAACTTAATGTAAGGTTCTTATATAAAATTATGTTGGAAGATTTAAATTTAAATTGGAAACCTTTAAAATGAGTGGTTTTATTTCATAGAACCAGAGCTGGTTTTGGCAGAGTTGTGTGTTTGTCGAGAGATCAACATTTGTAATAACTAGTGAAAGGGAAATATAACATTTAAATACTAGCATTTAAATACTAGCATTTAAACCGGCCATATTTGGCCAGGATTCTCTCACCCCTTTCTGTTCAAACCAGCTGTAACCGGCCGCTCGTTCTGATGTTAAGGTATTATTCTCAAAATATATAATATCAAAATCTCATAGATTTAATATTATAATAATAATTGTTTCTACTTTTGGCACAAGGCCAGTGCATTACTGGTACTTTATTTTATCGACCCCGTAAGGATGAAAGGCAAAGTTAACCTCGGCGGGATTTGAACTCAGACCATAAATGGCCGTAACTTTTTGCTGCAAAGCATGGCGTCCGACCCTCTACCGATACTGCCAACCAACCATCCTTATAATAATAAAATTGTGTACAGTGCTCAGGTGCACTACAATTCATGAAAGGTGCATGTATAGTACATAGAATAATGTACAAATGTCAGGAAAGTGAACAGTGCATGAGTCATGATATATACATACACACGTGTGCGTGTGTATGGAAGAAGAATATCAAGTGTAGTGTTGGTGAATTTCAGGAAGCATGGAGGTTTAAAAGGATGTAGTGTTCCAGCAGCTAACAACTAACGTGAGATAAAGCCTTTACTGCGAAAATACACTAGTAAATATAGAGTAATGTAAATTCTAAAGGGTTAAGGAACAGGATATACACAATATACAGTTATCAAAATTCAAAATGTCCTGAAATATTTGTAAATAACTAATAGAATAAGATCTAAAGTATTACTGCAATTTAAACATTACAATATTTTAGTACAATTAGAATGTAAAAACAAAACACTAGTTTTATAATTTTAATTAGTTATAATTTAGTTTGAGAATTAATTAAACTGTTCAAATTGTACATCATCATGATCAATACATTTTTGTAATTGATTTGAAGTATAATTGGATATTAAAATGATTAATTAATTAATTGGTTTGTAATTATTACTAAAATTGGGTAAAGTTTTCGGAATACACTTTCTTCCTCTGCCTCCTCCTCCTCCTTACCATGATGATGATGGTCATCATCATCATCACCACCATCACTATCACCACCACAACCACCATTACAACTACCACCGTCATCACCATCACTACCACCACCATCATCACCACCACCACCATTACAACTAGCACCATCATTACAACCACCACCGTCATCACCACCACCACCACCACCACATCACCACCACCACCACCATATTTCCATGCATGTATTGCTTGAACATGTCTTCATCAGCACAGTTTTTCATTGCCTGTTGCTGTCTCTTGTCATCTCATTTCTAAGGTTCAACACCTGAGATCAGATTTCACCATATCTTGCTATGTCATACACACCACGTGTTTCTACCACTGCAGTCTTGTCTCTTGCTATGTCATACACACCACGTGTTTCTACCACTGCAGTCTTGTCTCTTGCTATGTCATACACACCACGTGTTTCTACCACTGCAGTCTTGTCTCTTGCTATGTCATACACACCACGTGTTTCTACCACTGCAGTCTTGTCTCTTGCTATGTCATACACACCACGTGTTTCTACCACTGCAGTCTTGTCTCTTGCTATGTCATACACACCACGTGTTTCTACCACTGCAGTCTTGTCTCTTGCTATGTCATACACACCACGTGTTTCTACCACTGCAGTCTTGACTCTTGCTATGTCATACACACCACGTGTTTCTACCACTGCAGTCTTGACTCTTGCTATGTCATACACACCACGTGTTTCTACCACTGCAGTCTTGTCTCTTGCTATGTCATACACACCACGTGTTTCTACCACTGCAGTCTTGACTCTTGCTATGTCATACACACCACGTGTTTCTACCACTGCAGTCTTGTCTCTTGCTATGTCATACACACCACGTGTTTCTACCACTGCAGTCTTGTCTCTTGCTATGTCATACACACCACGTGTTTCTACCACTGCAGTCTTGACTCTTGCTATGTCATACACACCACGTGTTTCTACCACTGCAGTCTTGACTCTTGCTATGTCATACACACCACGTGTTTCTACCACTGCAGTCTTGTCTCTTGCTATGTCATACACACCACGTGTTTCTACCACTGCAGTCTTGACTCTTGCTATGTCATACACACCACGTGTTTCTACCACTGCAGTCTTGTCTCTTGCTATGTCATACACACCACGTGTTTCTACCACTGCAGTCTTGACTCTTGCATGCTGCATCTAGAATGGGCTTCTATCAGTTGTGATGATGAGTGTGCCAGTTGTTCAATCAATGGGAACAGCCTACTCCTGAAATTAACGTGTCATTGAGTTCAAATTCTGCTGTGGTCAACTTTGCCTTTCATCCTTTCGAGGTCGATAAAAAAGTACCAGTGCAGTACTGGGGTCGATTCTTCCTCTATAGAAAAAAATTGGCTGTACTCTGACCTGGAGTGGGTTGAGCTCCGTCAGGTTTAAATGTGCCCTAGACACACCATATGACAGTGCCTCTACAACTCCACAAGGAGTTATGGGATGTTTATCCTTTTGATAGGCTTCTACACAGTTTCCATCTACCTAGTTTCACTCACAAGGAAGGGGTAGAGCCATTGTATATTTAGTAAATGACACTTGTCCAAGATGCCATATTGTAGGTTTGAACCTGGGCCTAATGATTGCAAAGCAAGCTCCTTAACCATTTGATCATCCTGTGTCCATTACACTGCATCTGATACCTGCTGAACCTAGCTTTTCTCTTCACTAATCTCTGTACCAGAGATTCTCAAAGTGGGTGCTACCACCCCCTGGGGGGCTTTGAGAAGGTCCAAGGCCTAAGGGGGCAGTGGGTGGTAGCGATGATATAATAGTATATTAAATATCAAATGACACATATATATAAATATAGTAAAATAAAAAATATATAATATTTATTTATACATAGTTTATATTATTTACAATTTGTGTGTAGGTAGGTCTCGCTGGAAATAGGGTTGGGGGCGCTGAGGGTATTACATGGCGAGGGGGGGGGGGAGTTTGAGGACTTATGATGTACACTGACATTACATATTTAGCAGAGCAGACTCTCTTCATATCTTTCCAGCCTTCATACATTCAGTGTCTCGGTAAAAATAGTAGTGCTAAACTTCAATCTGATACTTCAGCAATGTTTATCATCATTGTTTAACTTCCATGTTCCACACTTGCATTGGTTAGATGGGTTATCATGTTATGAAACAAGTTGGGTCCTGAAACCACGTCTTGCTCATATGGATCTGTATTTTGGGTTGGTTTCTGCAGCTGGATGCCCTTTCTAACTCCTCAGTCTTCTACCGGTTGTTTTTGCTCGTAAAATCTGTCTCTGCTGAGACATTCTAACCGCATGCCTGGGCTTAAATAAAACTTAAATTTCTTTTTTCACCTTTCCTTTTCTGTTTTCCTCCTCCTCCTCCTCCTGCCCCCCCTCCTCTTCCTCATCCTGCCCCCCCCCCCTCCTCTTCCTCCTAATTAGTAATTAAATAAAGAAGAGCAATTCTTAATTTCTGTAATTTATCTTACCTTATTATTCAAGAAAATAATTGTTTTTTTCTTCTTTTTTTATAGGTAAGTTTTCATGTCCACTCTACTTTGGTATATGTAACATCAGTGAATGTCAGTGAATATACTCCAGGTAAAAAGTTTGAACTCCTCTATCGCTCTTCCTTTTACACCTTCCTCCTCTTCTTTTTATTTCTTCTTCATCATGATTGACATGAACAGCCATGTTGGAAGTGGTATCAAGCCTGGCAAGTGTGGGATCAGCTGGTTGGAATTTGCAGACAACATGGTACTACTTAAGTTATTGGAAGGTGAAATCTGACATGCACTTGATAGGTTTGCTGCCGAGCGTTACACAGTAAGAAGTGAAGTCTGAGACAGCCACCCTCTCTAGGAAACCTGTGCAGTGTACTCTAAGATGAGGTTGATGTTGAAACGATAACTCAAATTTTAGTTTATATCAAACCTCATCATACAACCACTTTCCATGCTGGCATATGTTGAATGATTCATGACCCAAGACAAGTTGGTTCAGATGCAGTGACATGCTCATATGTTCCATATTTTGGCTTGGCTTCTATGGCAGGATGCCTTTCCTCATGTCAATGGTTTTGCAGAGTATATTGGGTGTATTTTATCATTTCATACCAGCACTAGCACTTTTCAAAGTGTACTGGGTGCATTTTATTATGGTATATCAGCACTAGCACTTTAAAGTGTGTATTGGTGCATTTTATCATGATATACCACCCCTTTAAAGAGTGTATTGGGTGTGTTTTATTATGGCATACCAACACTTTAAAATATGTATTGGATGCATCAGTACTAGCATTTTAAAGTGTGTACTAGATGCATTTTATCATGGCATCAGTACTAGCATTTTAAAGTGTGTACTAGATGCATTTTATCATGGCATCAGTACTAGCACTTTAAAGTGTGTACTAGATGCATTTTATCATGGCATCAGTACTAGCACCTTAAAGTGTGTACTAGATGCATTTTATCATGGCATCAGTACTAGCACTTTAAAGTGTGTACTAGATGCATTTTATCATGGCATCAGTACTAGCACTTTAAAGTGTGTACTAGATGCATTTTATCATGGCATCAGTACTAGCACTTTAAAGTGTGTACTAGATGCATTTTATCATGGCATCAGTACTAGCACTTTAAAGTGTGTACTAGATGCATTTTATCATGGCATCAGTACTAGCACTTTAAAGTGTGTACTAGATGCATTTTATCATGGCATCAGTACTAGCACTTTAAAGTGTGTACTAGATGCATTTTATCATGGCATCAGTACTAGCACTTTAAAGTGTGTACTAGATGCATTTTATCATGGCATCAGTACTAGCACTTTAAAGTATGTACTAGATGCATTTTATCATGGCATCAGTACTAGCACTTTAAAGTGTGTACTAGATGCATTTTATCATGGCATCAGTACTAGCACTTTAAAGTGTGTACTAGATGCATTTTATCATGGCATCAGTACTAGCACTTTAAAGTGTGTACTAGATGCATTTTAATATGGCATCAGTACTAGCACTTTAAAGTATGTACTAGATGCATTTTATCATGGCATCAGTACTAGCACTTTAAAGTGTGTACTAGATGCATTTTAATATGGCATCAGTACTAGCACTTTGCAGAGTGTATTGGGAGCTTTTTTTCATGGCATACCAGTACTTTAACCCTTTAGCATTTAAACCGGCCAGATCTGGCCAGAATTTTCTCACCTTTTTCAGTTCAAACTGGCTGTAACCGGCCACTCATACTGATGTTAAGGTATTGTTCTCAAAATATATTATATCAAAATCTCACAGATCAGATATTATGTGAGGTAAAGCCTTTATCGTGAAAATACAAAAGTAAATGTAGAGTAATGCAAATGCTAAAGGGTTAACATATGTGCTGGATGCATTTTACCATGGAACCAGCACTAGCATGTTGCAGAATGTATTGGGTGCATTTTATCATGGCTCCAGCCCTAATAC
Source organism: Eledone cirrhosa (assembly GCA_964016885.1). Taxonomy (NCBI): domain Eukaryota; kingdom Metazoa; phylum Mollusca; class Cephalopoda; order Octopoda; family Eledonidae; genus Eledone; species Eledone cirrhosa. The sequence continues at coordinate 33,262,076 of OZ024758.1, read as the reverse complement.
CCACAAAATTATTAACCATCTTGCCAACACAAACCCTGAGCACCTTTTTGAATTCCATGTGTCTAACACACATGGGCATGCCTACAAAGTCAGAAAACAGAACAGCTCCCATAACTTTCAGAAACATTTTTTCCATGCTCAGAGTTGCTGAAGCATGGAACAAACTACCTGCATCAGTTGTTAGCTGTCGAGACACTGCATCCTTTAAAACCTCCATGGAACAAACTACCTGCATCAGTTGTTAGCTGTCGAGACACTGCATCCTTTAAAACCTCCATGGAACAAACTACCTGCATCAGTTGTTAGCTGTCGAGACACTGCATCCTTTAAAACCTCCATGGAACAAACTACCTGCATCAGTTGTTAGCTGTCGAGACACTGCATCCTTTAAAACCTCCATGGAACAAACTACCTGCATCAGTTGTTAGCTGTCGAGACACTGCATCCTTTAAAACCTCCATGGAACAAACTACCTGCATCGGTTGTTAGCTGTCGAGACACTGTATCCTTCAAAACCTCCATGGAACAAACTACCTGCATCGGTTGTTAGCTGTCGAGACACTGTATCCTTCAAAACCTCTATGGAACAAACTACCTGCATCAGTTGTTAGCTGTCGAGACACTGTATCCTTCAAAACCTCTATGGAACAAACTACCTGCATCGGTTGTTAGCTGCCGAGACACTGTATCCTTCAAAACCTCCATGGAACAAACTACCTGCATCAGTTGTTAGCTGCCGAGACACTGCATCCTTCAAAACCTCCATGGAACAAACTACCTGCATCAGTTGTTAGCTGTCGAGACACTGCATCCTTTAAAACCTCTATGGAACAAACTACCTGCATCGGTTGTTAGCTGCCGAGACACTGTATCCTTCAAAACCTCCATGGAACAAACTACCTGCATCAGTTGATAGCTGTCGAGACACTGCATCCTTTAAAACCTCTATGGAACAAACTACCTGCATCGGTTGTTAGCTGCCGAGACACTGTATCCTTCAAAACCTCCATGGAAAAAACTACCTGCATCAGTTGTTAGCTGTCGAGACACTGTATCCTTCAAAACCTCCATGGAACAAACTACCTGCATCAGTTGTTAGCTGTCGAGACACTGCATCCTTCAATACCTCCATGGAACAAACTACCTGCATCAGTTGTTAGCTGTCGAGACACTGCATCCTTTAAAACCTCCATGCTTCCTGAGATTTTGCCAACACTACACCTGATATCTCCCCTCCATACACACGCATACATGTATCTGTGTGTATATCATGACTCATGCACTGTTCACTTTCCTGACATTTGCACATTATTCTATGTACTATACATGCACCTTTGATGAGTTATAGTGCACCTGAGCACTGTACACAATTATTTCATTATTATTATTACTATATTAATTTATCTTACGCATTTATATTGGTTACTGTATTCATCTTTGTGCAAATCTTAGCCAGTATCTTATTTTCTTAATTGTGCTTAAGCTTTCCTATAAGGTTGCTTTTGTACATTCAACTTATATTGTTTCCCTAAATTCTCAGGCAACATCTGAGTTTTCACTGAGAATTTCTGGCCTGAACACAATGAAAACTAATGATTTTTCAGTATTTGTCATATCCTTTAATCTGTTAAGCTGTGATCATGAGATATCATGTAACAACTAAAACGTTGTTGTGTCCTGGTAATGAGATAACTCAGGCAAGAAAAATACTTGCTCACTGCCAATCCTGAGTTATCTCGTGATTGTACACTTCCTTCCAAAAGTTGATTTATGGAATCAGAAAATATTTTGGTAATTGTTATTAGCCACATTTTTTGTTCAACTTCAGTTAAAAACTTTTGAGCAATTTTTTTTTCTTTCACCCATTTTCTTTTCAAAATGACACATGCTAGTTACATAACCAAGAATTAATTCTAAAGGCAAATTTGAACTCTCTCTCTGTGTGTGTGTGTGTGTGTATCATCATCATCATCATCATCATCAACGTTTAACGTCCGTGTTCCACGCTTGCATGGGTTTGGACGGGGGTAGTCCCACTTGAGGCAAGAGTGATTGTCTTGCTCGCATAGGACTGTCTGGCAGGTTTTCTACAGTTGGATGCCCTTCCTAACACCAACCACATTTACAGTGTGGGTCTGGGAGGTTTTTACCGTGTTGCCTACACGGCCACATTACAGCGTGGACTGTGTGTTTTTTTGTCGTGACACCTACACGATCTCATTTGTTTCGGCCTGGATGGCGCGGCACCATAACTTTACATAGAACGGGGTGGTGTGGATGGGGTGGGGGTGGTGGCGGGACGGGGTGTATTTTGTTAGAGATGCCTACTGGCAAGGCGGGTCTTCTCTGTTACTGAGTACCGCCAAAGGTCTCGGTCCAGTGACATTGTCTTGGAGAGGTGTAAGTGTGTGAGGTCGGAGTTTATCAGCTCATCCCAGGTTTTTCTAGGTCTGCCTATTCCGTGGCTACCGTCTATCTTTATTGCCCTGCACTTTGTTATACAGCTATCGACTTTCATGCGCATCACGTGTCCATACCAACGCAGCCTTCTCTCGAGTAAACAACATCTGATCCCTCTTATCTCTAATTTTTTCCTTAGTTCGTTTATGCTTTGCCGTTCACGTATATTACTGTTACACATCCAGCGGAGCATGCAAGCTTCGTTCCTCTCTAGTCTGCGTATATCCTCTGCACACAATGCCCAGGTCTCACTACCATGCAACATTGCTGTTCGTATGCAGGCATCGTACAACCTGCCTTTCATTTTTAGGGAGAACCCTTTAGCAGCTAATAGTGGTATAAGCTCTCTGAACTTTTTCCAACCAGTTCTGACTCTAGCTACAGTACTTTCAGAGCACCCTCCCCCACTGCTGATTTTATCGCCCAGGTAACGGAAGCTGTCCACTATTTCTATAGAACCCTCTGCGCAATTGAAAGAGCTAGTATTTTGTGGGCACTTGCTGCTACTTATTGCACCAGAACACCGGCCACATGTAAAATCTATGTTCTTAGTTAGCTTACCTGTGATCCCACTACATCTTTTATGCACCCATACTTTGCATTTAGGACATAAAATGGAGTTTCTACCTACGCCTTTCCTACACACCGAGCACGACCATTTCCCAGAAGGGACCGCCGCCTTGTTTTCTTTCCTACAAACTAGAACTTTGGTCTTAGCCAGGTTAATTTTAAGTCCTTTTGACTCTAGGCCGTGCTTCCATGTTTGGAATTTCTTCTCTAGCTCGGCCATTGATTCCGCTATGAGTGTCAGGTCGTCTGCGTATAGGAGTTCCCATGGGCAGCCTGTCTTGAACTCCTCTGTTATAGCCTGAAGGGCAATAATAAATAGTAGGGGGCTGAGAACAGAGCCCTGATGGACGCCAACTTTTACGCTAAACTCTTCACTATATTCGTTGTTAATTCTAACCTTGCTGACTGTTTCTTTATACATGGCTTGTATAGCCCTCACAAGCCATTCGTCAACGCCTAGTTTTCTAAGAGCCCACCAGATAATGGAGCGGGGGACTCTGTCGAAGGCTTTCTCCAGGTCGACAAAAGCTAAGTAGAGGGGTTTACCTTTAGCTAGGTACTTCTCCTGTAGTTGTCGTACTATGAAAAGAGCGTCTGTGGTGCTTTTGCCTGACACAAACCCGAACTGCATTTCATCTAGGTCAATTCTCTCTCTGATTAGTTGCGCTATTACTTTTTCCGTGACCTTCATGACCTGGTCGATTAATTTAATGCCTCTATAGTTACTCCTATCTAGGGCGTCTCCTTTACCCTTATAACAGTTAACGATGATGCTGCTATGCCAGTCCTTCGGAACAACCCCATTCTGTACGACTTGGTTAACTATGCGGGTGACCATGGTGTGTCCCACCGTGCCAGATGCCTTCAGCATCTCAGCAACTATTTCCGAAGGCCCAGCCGCCTTACCCGTCTTCATATCCTTGATTGCCTTACTTATTATACTCCCCTCGACTAACACTGCTGGTCCCTCTATTGGGTCGATATGGGGGAGACTATCTTTCTCCCATTTATTCTCCTCATTTAGTAGCCTTTCATAGTGACACTTCCAAGCTACCTTCTTATCAGTGTCGGTGATGGCAAGTATGCCATCATCGTTAAGTACACACTTCTCCCCGACAATATCACGGTTTTCCTTGACGCATTGCCTAGCAATCCTGAACACCTCACGTTTTTGGTCATCGCGTTGTAGAACATGCTTGAACTTTCTTTCCTCAGCTTCCCTTCTTGCTAAGTACACTTCTCTCCTAGCTTCCCTCCTGGCCACTTGATAGTCTACTCTACTTCCCCCATCCCGCCATACTTTCCAAGCCTGCTTTTTGGCCTTAATTGACCCCTCCACCCTACTGTTCCACCACCATGTTACTCTCCTCCTGCCTACAGGCCTGCTCCAGCCATAGACTTCGTCTGTCGCCAACAGCAGGTTTGCTTTCAGAAATTCCCACTGTCCCTCTATATTGTCCGATTCTAGATGCTCTTCCTTACTGTCGAAAGCATCAAGTAATATGCTTTGAAATTTATTTCTGGCTGTGGGGTCCTTTAGTTTCCATATTTTCCTCCTGAGGATAGTCCTCTTCTGCTGTCGAGTACGTCTCGTCCTGACTATGAGGTTGCTAATTATCAGTCTATGTTGGGAGGTGCATTCTTCATGGGGGAGGGATTTAGTGTTTACAACAGACACTCTGTCACGTCTTCTGGTAAGGATATAATCTACCTGGCTTGTGTGTTCCCCGGATCTATAGGTAATCAGGTGATTGTCACGTTTTTTGAAGTTAGTGTTACAGATAGTTAGGTTATTTGCATCACAGAATTCCAGGATTCTGGAGCCTTCCTCATTTCTAGTACCAAACCCATAGCCTCCATGGATTTCGTCGTAGCCGTCACAATGTTGTCCAACGTGACCATTTAGGTCGCCTGCAATAATTATATAGTCACTGTCAGATATTTGGGAGGTAGTTAGCAACAGTGTCTCATAGAATCTGTCTTTTATAGTGCCGGGCAGTCCGGATTGGGGTGCGTACGCAGATATTACTGTCACCGTAGTTCTATTGAGGACAAGTCGTATTTTAATTATTCTGTCGTTCACTCTATTTACGTCTATTATCTTATCTGCCCACTTTTCTGCTACCATGATTCCTACTCCACCCAGCCCATCGTCGTTTCCCACCCAGAAAAGCTTATAACATCGTTTTTTACCCTCAATGAATCTAGCAGACCCACCCCTCCACCTGGTCTCTTGAATACAACAAACATCGACCTCCTTACGTTCAAGCATTTCTACAACCTCGTTAGCGCGACCCTTTAGGGTGCCTACATTTATGGTACCAACTCTGAAGTTTTGGGTTGCGTTTGGAGGGTGGGGGTGGTGGGGGGCGGGGGGAGATAGGGTTATGTTAGCCATCCGCGGACGAAACAAAGAGGAGTGCTCGCATTCTCGTCCACGAGGCGAATTTGACTTTAACTTTGGCATTTTCGCTCTGAGCGTCCAGATTTTTCTCTCCCTTCCACTCTCCAGGATTCCGCAGTCCATCCATCCATCCATCCATCCATCATATATCGAAGGCAACTGGGCAAGCGATAGTATAGGCCTCTGGCTTATGATTGGTCCGCGTAATAATAATAATGGCGATGCGTGGGGGGGGGGGCTCTGGCTTATAATAATAATGGTGATGCGTGGGGGGGGGGGGGGGGGGGGGCTCTGGCTTATGATTGGTCCACGTATTAAGAATGGTGGTGTATGGGGGCGGGTGGGAGGGGTGTGGGGGTAGCTAGCTGGAAGGTTATGAATGTTTAACAAGCGATTTAACAAAAAGCAAAACTGCAAGATTTGTTCTGTTCAATACGACAAAAACACCGTATTTAAACCTTAAATAGATAACAAAAAATACAGATTTCGGATTTTGCGAGATTGGATGTTTGGACTATGTACGAAATTGAGCGTGGAGTAGATAGAGAAAAATTTGTACTTTACGATTTACATGGGTACACCGTAGTAGGAATAATTGAAGCAGCGATGGATTGGCGAAAGTGAATATATATATATATTATAAAGTGAGATGACAGGAAGCCATGTTGAATTTCCTTAATTATTTATTCCTGCAAACATTATGCACATTTCAGTGGCCAGGCTGCATAAGAACTCGGTGATATCTTCAGGTGTAAATTGCGTAATAGTTGTATAACAATGGAATGATGGTAAACTTTAACGAAACAAGCAAAGAAAAAAACAGGAAAAAGTGTGTTTGTGACCCAGAGACGAACGAAGCAGCGTGTTGTTGCAATGTTGACCCATCTCAGATTTTTAATCCTCTGATCCCCCCCCCCCCCCCCCTCTCTCTCTCTCTCTCTCTCACTCTTCCCCCTCTCTCTTTTCCCCTCTCTCTCTCTTCCCCCTCTCTCTCTTCCCCTCTCTCTCTCTATCTTCTCCCCCCTCTCCTCCCTATCTCTCTCTTCTCCCTCTCTCTTTCCCCTATTCACCCCTCCCCCTCTCCTCCCCTCCCCCTTCCCCTTCCCCACCCCCTCTCTGCCCCTCTCCCCACTCTCTCTTTCCAACCCCATATATTAATAATAGAGCAACATGTTTCAATGTTACCATAGACATTAGTATTTCTTATGTTAGCCAAGTAAAAATAAAATTAAAGAAGAAATTATATAAACATAAGCAATATAATATATTCCAGCCCCTGCCACTACGGGAGAGAGAGAGATTTCTCTGAAGTATCCCACTGATAGAAACACAGTTAACCTAGAAATATGTGAAAGAAAACCTGTAAAATTATTGAGAAGGGGACAAGTGATATGAACCATTGGCACCAGCACCAGTTAAACTTATGTACAGATTATTTTTAATTACACCATATGGCTAATTTTAAAAATATATTTTGGGGAAAAAATTGAAGTGTCTTTTGTGGTTACGAGAAAGGCAAGGGCTCTAGAGTCACAGAAGATTGGGGGTGAATGGAAGGGGAGGCAGATCGGTTCTAGGCCTAGGGCTCGGCAGTATTGGCGCTGCGACCCACCGACAAGACCGCAAAAGCATTCCTGCGGACAATGGGCAGCAACGACTGCAACAGCCACCGCACAGATGGGCTATCAATGTTCCAGTGTTGCAGAGGAGCTCGGCAGTAGGGGATCCAAGTGCGCCTTGGTAATTATATAAATCTCAAGCAAAAAAAAAACATGTTTATAGCTCTTAAAATTTATTGTGAATTAATTATTGAAAAAAATTATAGAACCTTTAAAATTAACATACTGAGAAGAGCTTAGCTATAAGATATGTTCATTAATAAATGTTTAAAAATGTTTCTTCTGGCTCAAAGAGGAATAATCAACTAACTCTGTTATTTTGAGCTTATAGAGTTGCAAGGAGAAATGTCATAAGGCTTAAAAAGTTATTTCCATCTTCTAATTAAAATCCACTCCTAGTGAAACATTTTTATCTCTCATATATTTACAGAAGTTTCTTAACAAGTACATTTGTTGCCTACTTTTCAACAAGCTGATGAAAATAGGCAAAATGAAAAAGTTTGAATGGCATAGAAAAAAAGAGAAAATAGCAGCTCTATTGGAAAATCATTGTGATTTTATATTTAGATATAAAATCACAATAATTTTTTAGTTTTGTTTTGTTTATTCATATGTATAAAATGGTTCTTAAATTTAGGCACCCACTGCCCTTTAGTGTGTTGGAGTTTATTACTATATTTTTAACACTGCATTTGAATTAATGAATGAAGAATTTGGAAGGATTTACTAAAATTATTTATTTCATTATTGAAATGGCATTTGTAACATAACAAAATGTTCATATATCAAATTAGGCTTGAAGGGTTTAATTTAAATAGGAACCCTTTAACCCTTTCAATGCAAAACTGAATCTGCTTCTATGGAACAAAGCCACCCATTTTAAATGGTTCTGATTTAAATTCAAATTTTCCAACGTAATTATAAGAACCTTTTGTTATGTATATAAAGTGAATCTTTAGTGATGCTTTGGTCAGCTGTCTCTACACAGAAAGAATACTGCTCAGTTGAGTACACCTGTAGAGTTGATTTCAGGTTTAATTCCTATATTCAATTTCTTGACGATGTGCTGGCCATCCTACAGCACTGGCAGATAGAGAAGACATTTCCCCAGAGCATGGTGAGGGAGACATGTTGTTAGGTTTAAATGCCATTTTAATAATTGAAATAATTCTTGCAAATCCTTCCAAATTCTTCAGTAATTAATACAGTATATTTTATTAGAAATATGATAATGAAAGAGTTAAAAAAGGGTGTCTTTTCGTCATTAAACCCGAGAGGGATTTGGATGCTTAATTGGTACAAGTTTGAATTTTACTAGTAATTTATGTGACCCATTAAGGTCCTTGTGAAAAGGATGTTGAACTTATGATCATAATGCCATAGGTTTGATTTCTGGACTGAGTTGTGTGTTGTGTTCTTAAGCAAAGCACTTCATTTCATGTTGCTCCAGTATACTCAGCTGAAAACGAGTACCAGTAATAGCTGGGGTAAGCGCTGGTCGGATGAACCTCCAGGCTTTAGATATTTAAGGTATACTAGGAATGAAATATAGAGTGGCTTGATTGAAACTGTTTGGAAACTACCTGCCAATTATATTGACCACAATATATAACTGTTACTTATTTTATTGACCCTGAAAAGATGAAAAGCAAAGTTGACCTCAGCAGGATTTTAACTCAGCACATAAAGAGCTGCAACAATACTGCAAGGCATTTCATCTGATGCTCTAATGATTCTGCAAATCTATTGTTATTATTATTATTATATGGTGGATTGGCAGTATCGGTAGAGGGTCGAACACCTTGCCATTCTGAGTTCAAATCCCGCCGAGGTTAACTTTGCCTTTCATCCTTACGGGGTCGATAAAATAAAGTACCAGTAATACACTGGGGTAATGGCTGGCCTTGTGCTAAAAGTAGAAACAATTATTATTATATCCCAAAGTTTAACTTTGTGGCCAATAATAAAGAAATTATTATTATTATTATTTTTATTGTTTTTCCTTTTCCTTCAGTATTGTTTCTGATATATGTCTTCCTGACACCTCGGGCAATACATTCATTGTAAACATTGGTAAGTCAGTTAACACACCACATTGAATATAATTTACAGCTTATCATTCTTACAGAGACAGTGCACTACTCACACTCACACTCAAGGGGGGGTATCATTCTCACAGAGATAGTGTTCTTCTCAATACGTGTGCAGTACCAGTCAAAACAATTTTTTGCACCTCTTGCAGAGAGGGTAAACCAGGAATCATCCTCAGATACTGTTCTGTTCCTTTTTTGATCATTCCCAGTGCTCCCACAATCACTGGTATTGTAACGGCCTTGAGGTGCCACATTTTTTCGGTTGAATTCTTTTTCCGTGATACATGGGATGCTCATATCAATTAGTAAACAGACCTTGCTATGTTGGTCTTTTACAATGATATCTGGTCTATTTGCTTTAATGGTCCGGTCAGTATGTATAGGAAAGTCCCAAAGAATTGTTACTTTTTCTCCTTCAGTTACAGCCTCAGGGTGATGATTGTACCACTTGTCAGCAGCTTTGATTTTATAATGCTGACATATTACCCAGTGTAGATATTGGTCAACTCTGTCATGTCTATATTTGTACTCTACTGGGTCTAAAACTTTACATCCAGAAACTAGGTGGTCTACTGTTTCAACCTCAACATTGCAGAATCGGTACTTTGGGTTTATTCCGTTTCTCATCACATTGGCCTCGTAATTCCGAGTCAGCAAGCTTTGATCTTGGGCAGCTAAGATGAAGCCTTCACTCTCTGCTTTTAGCCCTGAGCTACATAGCCACTGATGGGTGTATTTTTGGTCAACATCAGCTTGTTTGCTACGGGCCACATATTTGCCGTGCAGAGGTTTCTGCTCCCACTTTGATGCTAATTGCTCTTGCCCTTTTGCTTTTGCCATTAATTTTATGTTCTTAGCAATAACGATTGCAACAGTTTCCTCTATTCTGTCCAACCTGGGGATCAAGCATGAAATCAGTAACATATTTTTTGCTCTCCTTCAAGATAGAATGAAGCTTCTTACTTCTCAACAAGTTTTAGCATACAGTTGTTTGTTGTTTCATAACAAAGTGTTAGCCATAAATTCCTTGGCAGTGCCAAGGAATTTATGGTTAACACTTTGTTATGAAACATATAAAATAGGTGGCTTACTTTTCAATTTTGTAACTGTACCCTGTTCTATTAAGTTCAGATGTAAGGGGTATTAAAGCTATGCAAAAAAAGTAAGGGAGAAAGTGAGTCACCTTGGAAAATGCCACAGTTGATGTTAATATTCTTAGAACTTAGTACTCCATTGAAATGAAATAATTGGAGATTTGTGTTCCACAATAACATATTGTTTCAGGAAGTTTGAAATCACAGGTGAGATTTTGAAGATGTCCAGTGATTTCAGAATCCATGAGTGCGGTATGTTGTCAAAAGCTTTTTTGTAGTCGATCCATGCAGAACTGAGATATCTGTGTTTATTATGACAGTTCTACTATTAATCAAGAGTTGATCTTTACAACCATATGAACCTCGTCGGTGCACTTTTTGTTCAATGGGGAAAAGATTGTTCTCCTCCATAAACATGTATGCTTTCTCCGTTAAGAGGTTAATAGCTTATAAGTGGTGGACAAGAAGGTTATGGGCTGATAGTTTTTTTTATCCTTAGTTCCATTGTTCTTTGGGAGAAGGTAGGTAATGCTACTTGCTATCCAGTCAGGTGTATTTTTTGGATTTTTCATAATTCCGTTAAACAGCTTGACCAATATATTGTGAGTGCACGGGAGTGAGGAAAGTCAGAAATTTGGAACCCTGTCTCTGCCAGGAGATTTTGACTTATAAGCTTTATTGAGTGCTGTCCTTAAGTCTGCTATAGAGATGTCTTCCATGGCTGTTCTTGTAAATTTGTGTAGGATTTTCCAAGCGACTAATCCAATCTACATTAGCATTATATGACTTCTCATCAATCCAAATTTTTCTCCCAAAGTTTTCAACTTCTTCTATGGAAGTTATTTTCTCCTTCTCTATTTCTCTATAAAATGACTTGGCATTGGATGTGATCAAATTATTTTGCCTGTAGAAGTTGTTTCGCTTCTCAAATCTACGAATTTGTTGGGCTTTTACTTGGACTTTTTGTTTCAGAGTTTCCTTTGTTGATATTAGTACTTCTCTAGAACAAAGTCCATATTTTCTCTTTAGCTTTCATCATTTCCAGTGATTAGCTCATTCAGTAAAGATATTTCCCCTCTCATTAGGTCAATCTCCTTTTCAATTCTACTCCAAATTGGTTTACTTCTCAAGTTAGACTTTCTTTGTTTTTTTGGTGGTAAAGAGCTTGTTTCAATTACTCTAGCATAGGCATAAATGATTTCATTTAACTTAGTAAGATCGGGTTCTAATTCGTCTATGATTTCTTTTCTAACAGAGTTACCAATCATTATTTGTTTTCTATTTTGGATTGTATTTGGGAGTTTTTGAAGTGGTTCTCTATCATTTATACTAGAATGTCTTACAACTGCAAACTCATTCAGTATTTTCTGTTTCAATTCCTTCATAGACTCTCTGTGTTCTTCAGTAAATGTTTGGTCTACACCCCATTACTGGCTATTTTCAGCAGGTTCAATAGGAATACTCAATTCTACAAACCTATTTGAGATTTGGTCAGATGGAGGTTTCTCGGTAAAGACTTGTGACTAGTTTACTCTCTCCAGGAGATTCTTCAGTTCTTTCATGGCTTATATTTATGTCATTCTCCACAACATGCTTGATCAGTTATTTCAGTATCTGTGAGTCTATTATTTCTGAAGATATTCCTCCTAACATTTGCTAACTTATTTTCATCCAGATAACGTCTATCGTGATTCCGTGTTTTCCAAATTATTATTATTATTATTATTATTATTATTATTGCTGAAGGTGGTGGATTGTCAGTATCGGTAGAGCACCGGAAACTATGCTTTGTGGCATAGTTATGACCCTTTATGTTCTGAGTTCAAATCCTGCTGAGGTTAGTTTTGTCTTTCATCCTTATGGGGTCGATAAAATAAAGTACCAGTAATGTACTGAGATTGATTTAATTGACTTTCCCTTCCCTTTCAAATTACTGGTCTTGTGCTAAAGTAGAACCAATTATTATTTTTTCATTTATCTTGCTTTATGTTCATACGAGTTATCACCAAGTCACAACCAGTGACCTCAAGAGACAAGGTCTGCCATGTTCAAGACCCCCCCCCCAAAAAAAAAAAAAACACACACATGTATCTTTAGGTGTTTACACTTGTGATGTATTTATATTGACAGAATCTTCCTTAGTATATGGGCAGTTCCCATTAGTACTATGTTTTGCATTGCTTCTATAAGCAGGTTTCCTGAGATTTGGGATAAGTAATCATTAGACCCCTTAGGTATTATTCCTAGAGCGCCTACAACCACTGGTATTGTTTTAGTTCTCAACTTCCACCATTTTCCAATCTTTATCTCCAGGTCTTTACACTTGTTCAATTTTTCAAATGTTTTTGAATGTCTATTGGAATTAGCAGGCACACCCATTAAACTCAGACTAGTCCTGAATAAAACAATTGCCACAATAATATCAGCTTACACACCCCAATCGGGGTTGCCAGACGAACTTAAGGATAGGTTTTATGAGTCCCTAATGCACACTACTGCTCTAACAAACGACAATGACTTCCTAATTATTGCAAGAGATTTTAACGGACACATAGGTAAACACCGTGACGGCTTCTATAGAGTCCATGGAGGCCATGGGGTTGGCACAAGAAATGAAGAAGGATTCAGGCTTCTTAGAATTCTGCGACGCCAATGACATGTCGATATGTAACACAAACTTCAAAAAACCCGACAACCACCTGATCACCTATAGATCAGGGGAGCATTCTAGTCAGATAGATTTTATCCTCATCAGAGGACGTGACAGATGGACGGTCGTAAACACAAAAGCCTCCCCTAGTGAGGAATGTATCTCCCAACATAGCTTAGTTGTCAGCGACCTCACAGTCAGAACTAGACGAACCTGGAAACAGAAGCCAACCTGGAGAAGAAAGATCTGGAAGCTGAAAGACCCCTCAACCAGTAACAGATTTAATGATATTTTACTTAACGCCTACGACAGAAAAAAAGAACAGATAGAGACATTCAATGTAGAAGAGCAATGGGAGTTCCTAAAAAATAATTTACTAGAGGTGACGGATGAGATCTGTGGCTGGAGTAAGACCACAGGCAGGAGGAGAGTGACTTGGTGGTGGAACAATAAGGTAGATGAGGTAGTTAAGGCCAAGAGACAAGCATGGAAAGAATGGAAGAATGGGGCTAGCAGGGTACATTACATAGAGACCAGGAGGAAAGCTAGGCGACAAGTATACTTAGCTAGGAGGGTGCAGAGGATAGAAAATTCAAGCATGTTTTGCAACGTGAGGACCAGAAACACGAGGTGTTCAAGAGTGAGGCAGTGTGTCAGAGAGAATTGTGATGTCATTGGAGAGAAGTGTATCCGGAATGATAAAGGTGAGCTTGCCCTCACAAGTGCTGAGAAGAAAGATGCGTGGAAGAGCCATATGATAGATTACTAAATGAGGAGAATGCATGGGAAGAAGAGACCCTACCCCAAGTAGACCCTATAGAGGGGCTGGCAGTACAAGTCAGCAGCAGCGTAGTAAGTAAGGCAATCAAAGATATGAAGATGGGGAAGGCAACCGGCCCATCGGGTATAGCTGCCGAGATGCTGAAGGCATCTGGGTCGGTAGGTCACACTATAACCACACGTATTGTTAACCAGGTAATACTAGAAGGTGTCATACCAAAGGATTGGTGCAGTAGCATCATTGTCAACTGCTACAAAGGTAAAGGTGATGCTCTGTAGAAACAGTAGACAGCTTCTGCTACCTAGGTGACCGAATTAGCAGCGGAGGTGGGTGTTCGGAAAGTACAATAACTAGGGTAAGAACGGGATGGAAGAGGTTCAGGGAGCTACTGCCACTGCTAGCTGCAAAAGGCTTTTCCCTCAAAATGAAAGGCAGACTGTATGGGCGCTGACTGTGGAAGATTTGCATAGATTAGAAAGAAACGAAGCCTGCATGCTCCGATGGATGTGTAATAGTAATATACGCGAACGGCAAAGCATAAATGAATTGAGAGACAGACTGAGCATAAGAGGAATCAAATGCTGTGTGCAGGAGAGGCGGTTGCGTTGGTATGGACATGTGATGCGTATGAAGGATGACAGCTGCATAATAAGGTGCAGAGCACTAGAAGTCGATGGAAACCGCGGAGTGGGGAGACCCAAGAAGACCTGGCATGAAGTGATAAAAGCCGATCTTACCCAATTACACCTCTCAAAGGTGATGACACACGACCATGACCTCTGGCGTCCCGCAGTAATACAGAGTACCCGACTCCCCACGGGTACAAGCCGAAGCTGAAGCATATAGACAATATGCCCCCACACTCTCCCACTGCAAAGTGGATGTGGAGGCGCCATGGCAAAAATGCACCCAGCCCACACTGTAAATGAGGTTGGTGTTGGGAAGGGCATCCAGCTGTAGAAATCAAGGCAGAATCAGTTCCCGTATGAGCAAGACAAGGTCTGCCGACCGGACACTGCCCACAACAGGACAACCCTTCTAACCCATGCTAGCATGGAAGAATGGACGTAAAACGGTGATGACCCTCTTTTTAAAGTCCTTCAGTATTATATTAGGTCTTTTTTGCATTTATTTTTCAGTCTGTTTGGATACTAAAGTTCCACAAGATTGAGATGTGACCCTTTTCAAGTACGGGAGGTGGTTGATGCTCCCACCAATTCTTTTGATGGGGCAGGACACATTACCCAATGTATGTATTGTGCAACTCTGTCATGCCTGTTTAGGTATTCGGTTGGAGCTATAGGACTGCACATTGAAATTATATGATCAATGGTCTCTGGTTGTTTTTTACATACACAGCGTAATGGGTTGCATCCATTTTTTATTATGTTGGCTTGGTAATTTTTTGTTGGCAGACACTGATTTTGTGCTGATATAATCAGTCCTCCAGTCTCCGATTTCAGTCCAGAGGATGCCAACCACTGATGGGTTAAAGTTTTGTCAACATCAGGATTGTTAGCTCTTTCTGGGTATTTTCCATACAGAGGCTTTTCTTGCCATTTCTTAGCCAGTTTCTGTAGCAGTTCTTTCTTTGCAGTTACTTTTACCTGCTTTGCCTTTTCTGTCTTCTTCATTTCAGCAGTAAAGGGAACTTCTAAAATTTGTAGTTCATTATTATATCTATGTGCATCTTTTGTAATGGAGTATAATCTTTTGTTGCTTTCATGTTTCAAAACGAGTTTGATCATCCAATCATGTGATTCCCTTAGATATGTAGATAATCTAATTGTTGCAGATTTCAAAGAAATATCTAACTGGATTAACCCACGTCCTCCTTTCCCAGGGAGATATGTTCTATCTGTATCTGCCTTAGGGTGATGCACTCCGCATGGTTAAGAATAAAAGTAGTGATAAAGAGTCACCCTGAAAAATTTCACAATTAATATTAACTTCTCCAGCTTCCAGTGATTTTTTTTCACTATTCAAAATGAGTGTCGTTTTCCATGTCTTCATACTGAATGACAGGAACCTGCTGACAATGGGAGATATTTTGAAAATCTCTAAACACTTTCCAATCCAACTGTGTGACAAACTATCAAATACTTTTTGGTAATCTATCGAAGCAATTGATAGATTTTTGTGTCTATTATGACAGTCTTCCAGTATCATTTTGTTAACCAAAAGCTGATCCTTACAGCCATATGAGCCTCGTTTACATCCTTTCTGCTCATTGGGAAATAGATCATTTGTTATCAGGTGGTCATATGTGTATTCAGTTAGGACTGATGTTAAGATTTTATACATTGTGGTCAAGCAAGTTATCGGTCTGTAATTTTTTGGATTATTTGTCTCATCATTCTTCAGAAGTAGGAATGTAATGTTGTTAATTAGCCATGATGGTATCTTTTCTGGTTCCTTAACGATTTCATTGTAAAGTTGGGCTAACAGCTTATATGAGACTGTGAAGGCATTTATCCAAAAATTTGGTATTTTGTCTTTTCCTGAGGATTTCCATTTGCTGGATTTTCTAAGAGCTAAATGCAACTGTTCAACTGTTATATTTTCCCATGTTTGTTCCTCAAGGTGAGCTGTATCTTTCATTTGTCCATGGGGCATGTATATTATGAATGTTTTCTTCGGCCGAGATCTTTTTCTAGAATTCTTGCACTTCCTCCTCGGGTGGGGGGTTATTGATTTAGCAGTTATTGTTGACTTGCCAATTTTTCTGTAGAAGTTTTTATTATTATTATTATTATGTACTCTGAGTATGTGCCTGTAAATTGAAGGTGGAAAACTGGGAGAGGACACTTGCCCTGGTGGTCAGGGTCGCCGTGGCTTTTTTTAATGGGCTTTCTCCACGATGGCCCTCGGAAGTCTTCCCCCTATTGGGGAATTTTTCATTGTTCTTTTTTCTAACATCCTCTGTTTTTTGTGTTTTTTTACACGCAGAAATGCCCATTTGTACCGTCCTGTATTGTCCTGTACTGTCCTTAATGTCTACTTTATGTAAACCCTTGTGGTTAATAAAGAAAGTATTATTATCATTATTATTATTAATATTATTATTATTTGTATCGATAGTCGACCATCGGTACCGGGCGGCGGTCCTCGAGGCTGCCGGTTTTGGGCCCATTTTCAGGGGTTGGATCACTGTGATGCACAGCGACATCTGCTCAGTTGTGAGGGTGAACGGTCACCAGTCACAGCCATTCAGCATCATGTGCTCAGTCTACCAGGGTTGTCCCCTCTTGTCGCTCTTGTATGTATTGGCCCTAGAGCCAT
This sequence comes from Eledone cirrhosa, assembly GCA_964016885.1. Lineage (NCBI taxonomy): Eukaryota > Metazoa > Mollusca > Cephalopoda > Octopoda > Eledonidae > Eledone > Eledone cirrhosa. Next base: position 33,245,123 of record OZ024758.1, on the reverse strand, counting down.
TACTGCACAAATTGGAGCCAATGAGAGGCGTCCCACACGAACTGTGATGCGGGAGATCCGTGTCAGCTTACGCCGACGACATCACCATGGTGATGTCAAGCACCGGACATGTCCAGATGCTTGGCACCACTCTCAAGGAATATGAAGCAGTGACAGGAGCAAAGTTTAACCAGGAAAAGTCGGTGGGCTTGTAGTTCAGCACCTGGAGAAACAAGTCCATGCTGTTGGACAGTGTCGTGGGGTTTGGACAGAAGGACTGGTTAAGTTGCTCGGAGTATGGTTCGGTCCGGACCTCCAGATGGAGAAAAACTGGAGCGAAGTGATGAGCAGGGTGACCTCTCTCACTCAGAAATGGGCCAAGAGGAAGCTGTCCCTGAAAGGTTGGGCAGAAGTGGCGAATGCGTACATCGCATCCGTCATCTGCTACTGCCTAACCGCTGTGCCTTGCCCCGGCCCAACTCTGACAAAAGTGGAGCACCTCTTCTTCCGCTTTTTATGGAAGGGATGTGCTCCCATGGTCAGATGATCCATCTGCTGTCAGCACCCATTGCGTGGAGGACTGAGCATGCCGTAGCTGATGATGCGCAAACATGCGCTGAGGCTGTGACATCTCTGGTGCTTCCTTGATGGTTAACAGGTGTGGTCATCGTTTGCCAGACGTGTTTTTCTCCCAGCTCGTCTTATTAACGGAGCTGCAGACCTGGATCAGGAAAAGACCGAGGTATAGCACTTGGAAGCTGGAATGTCTCCAAGCGTTCACAGCCTTCTACCAGCTGGGCACTAATATTGGTGGAACATCCACCTTGATGTCCTATAGAGGACTAGTGGAGGGGAAGAGAGACGATGTTCTCGGGGAGAGCCTGGGCATCAAAGATGATCAGCTGTTCGCTCTCTTCAAGAGAACTTTCAGCCCGGGGCCTATGGACAACTTCCAGAAATCCCTGGCCTGGCAGTGCTATGGGGGAACATTGCTGGTTCGAGATAAGCTCTACAGTCACGGAAGTGCCGTCAGCCGAACCTGTCCAAGATGCGCACAGAGCGACGAAACCATCGTGCATACACTCATTCAGTGCTCGAGCATTGCTGACTTGTGGGGCTATGTTGAACAGTTTCTGTCGCGTTTAGGACAGATCCGGTTATCGACTGAGTCCATGGTGCAGATAGCTCCGCTGTCCTCCTTTAAGGAGGAGGAAGGGCAGGCAGTTTTCATCTGCCTGGTGGCCATGGCGAAAGAGATTGTATGGTAGACAAGGTTGAAAGGATTGAAGATGGACACTTTCCTCTTTGCCAAATCCCTGATTACCTTTTTCAACTTGAAGAGGAAAATGAGGGTGGAGAGGCAAGTGCTATCTTCTAGTAAGTTTGTTGAAAGGTGGGTAAAAGTGACGAGTCTGGTCTGAGTGAACGGGCCCGTTCTGAGTATGCGCCTGTAGACTGAGGAGTGGGAGAACTGTGAGAGGGCGCTTGCCCTGGTGGTCAGGGTGGCTGTGGTCTTTTGTGTGGTTTTCGCCACGAGTGACCCTCGGAGGTTTCCCCCCTATAGGGGAATTTTTGTTGTTTGAATTTTTTTGATTTGTTTTTACACATTCCTATCTTATTATTATAACCTTTTTACATGGCCAAAACCCACTTTGTATCGTTCTGTACCGTCTGTAATGTTTTTCTTCATGTTAGCCCTTGTGGCCAATAAAGAAACCATTATTATTATTATCTGTATATAAATACGTTAATACCTACGTACCGTACGTCTGACCGTGTGTGTCACACTTTCAGTAATATAAATAAAAGTCGAATGACGTCCGTGAGACCTGTTAAAACAATGGAAGAGGGGTGGTAAACAATCTACGGCGAAAGAAAATCAAAGAGCGTTGCATCGTTTGGAAAGGAGAGAGGGGGGGGTAATATATTTAGAGAGAGGGGGTTATAATATAGAGAAAGGGGTGGGTTACTATATATATAGAGAAGGGGATTATAATATATATATATATAGAGAGAGAGGGGGTTATACTATATTTAAAGAGAGGGATTTATAATATAGGGAAAGGGATGGGTTATAATATAGAGATGAGGGTTAAAATATATATAGAGAGAGGGGGTTAAATATATATAGAGAGGGGTGCTATAATATATAGAGAGGGTGGTTTTAATATATAGAGAAAGGGATAGGTTTATATATATAGAGGGTGAGGTGTTTAATATATTTAGAGAGGGGGGGGGGTTTATAATATATTTAGAGAGAGTGGGTTATAATATATTTAGAGAGGGGGTTAGATATATATATATATAGAGAGACGCGGGTTATCTCTCAACGCTGGGTTATTCAGCTAGTTATTATTTCCATTGCACATCATTATTGCTTTATCTACCACAGCTCTATGAGCCTCGGATATAAGCAGTGTAGTTTTTGCTAATATTGTTTCTACTGTATTGACAGTACTTTTAGTAATATGTGTGCAGTACCTAGTAGTGCTATCTTCTGTATGTTGTATATATTTGTAAGTCTTGTGGTACTCTATATAATATATATACAGTACCTAGTAGTGCTATCTTCTGTATGTTGTATATATTTGTAAGTCCTGTGGTACTCTATATAATATATATACAGTACCTAGTAGTGCTATCTTCTGTATGTTGTATATATTTGTAAGTCCTGTGGTACTCTATATAATATATATATATAGTACCTAGTAGAGCTATCTTCTGTATGTTGTATATATTTGTAAGTCCTGTGGTACTCTATATAATATATATACAGTACCTACAAGTGCTATCGTTTGTATGTTGTATATATTTGTAAGTCCTGTGGTACTCTATATAATATATATACAGTACCTAGAAGTGCTATCGTTTGTATGTTGTATATATTTGTAAGTCCTGTGGTACTCTATATAATATATATACAGTACCTGGTAGTGCTATCTTCTGTATGTTGTATATATTTGTAAGTCCTGTGGTACTCTACATAATATATATATAGTACCTAGTAGTGCTATCTTCTGTATGTTGTATATATTTGTAAGTCCTGTGGTACTCTATATAATATATATATAGTACCTAGTAGAGCTATCTTCTGTATGTTGTATATATTTGTAAGTCCTGTGGCACTCTATATAATATATATACAGTACCTAGTAGTGCTATCTTCTGTATGTTGTATATATTTGTAAGTCCTGTGGTACTCAATATAATATATATACAGTACCTAGAAGTGCTATCGTTTGTATGTTGTATATATTTGTAAGTCTTGTGGTACTCTATATAATATATATATAGTACCTAGTAGAGCTATCTTCTGTATGTTGTATATATTTGTAAGTCCTGTGGTACTCTATATAGTGTATATACAGTACCTAGTAGTGCTATCTTTTGTATGTTGTATATATTTGTAAGTCCTGGGGTTTTGGCTATGAATCTATGTTTTTTTATCATTCCTAGAGCACCTATTATTATAGGTATTGTTTCTGTTTTCATTTTCCACATTTGATTTATTTCTATCTCTAGATCTTTATATTTGGAGATTTTCTCTATTTCCTTGGAAGATATATTGTCATCTGTAGGCATTATTATTATTATTATTATTATTATTATTATTATTATTATTATTATTATTATTATTGTTGGTGTTGGTGTTGTTGTTGTTATTATTATTACTAGCAGAAGAACTGCCCTTCGAGCGGTTTCCTGCTAGCGTATATAGTGTGTATATTGATATACGCAAATGTATATGCACATAGATATGATACATAAATTGACAATATGCACATAAACTGAATGAAGACTGTGTTACACTGTCTTCTGTAATCAGTAAAGTAATCCATGATACATTTTTAAAAAAAGGGCGATAATGAAGATGGAAAAGCAATGAAACTGTTGACGGAAAACGTTCATGAATCTTCACTTGAGAATGTCGATGGGAAGCTTCAAGCAGTGAATTTGAAAATACATGCTGCTGGTATGAATGAATGAATTACATTTACCAATATGAAGAGGTGACCTTGCTATATTGTTGGTCTACTGTATTCACATAGAGACTTCTTAAGTTTTTGTAGTGTCCCTTTTCTAGCAGTTAAAAAGAAACTGAAATGCATTTCAACTAAAAGAGAGTGATAGTTGTTTCACATCACTGTAGAATTTCTTTGTAGACACAGTTGTCAGCAAACAGACCCCTTTCATTTAATATTTTTATATTTTCTTTTTTTTGTAACTCGTGGTAATGCAACATACATCTGACCATGTGCAAAGAAATGTGTTGGTAGATATACATCTATCTTTTCAAATGTCTGCCCTTGTGCCTTGTTGCATGTAAGGCCAAAGGCTGGGTTGACAGGAAATTGCTTGCGAGTAAAGGTGAAAGGGAACTGAAGCTCTTGAGATACATGTGGTATCCTTGGGATTAGCAACCTTGTCCAGCATTAGGACCCAATGCCACTTCAGCTTCAATTACATGATTGTAACATTGCAATGCCCGTTTAGGTAACGATGGTCAACCCTATCGAAAGCCTTAGACTGATTCAAGTTGATCAGGGCCCCACCGAAGCCGGGTTTACACCCAACCCTCTCTACGATGTATCGCATGAGGTGGAGGTTGTTGGTTATGGACCTGGTCGGGATTGCGCATGTCTGCGCTTCTCCCACCAGGTTTTTGACGACAAGCGGCAGCCTCTTTGCCAACACCTTGGCCAAAATTTGTAACTCTGTGTTTAGCAAAGTTATGGGCCGGAAGTTGTCTATGTCATCCCCCTTATTCTCGTCCTTCCTGACTAGTGTGACTACGCCCTTGGTCACAGAACTGGGAATTCTCCCGTTGTGCTGCCAGTTGCAGTAGACCGCTTTCAGGAGAACAGAGAACAAGTCCGGCATTGCAACGTAAAATTCGTAGGGTAGACCATCGAGACCTGGAGATTTGCGTTTGCCGCATTGGCTCAGCGCGTCCCCTATCTCAGCGGCTGAAATCAGCCTTTCGCAGAACTTCGCCTCGCTGTCCAAGAGTCGTGGCAGGCCATCGAGGTATGGACCGAAATCCATAGCCCCTCCCGGCACGCCGCCCTGCCGAACAGCTGAGCAAAGTGCCGCTGAAAGGCCGTGCACATCTGCTTCGGCTCACATATCACGCGTCCGTCTTGGTCCTTCAAAGACCGAATCGTGGACTTGTTGCCACTTTTCACCTCCGTCATCCAGGCCCAGGTAACAGCTTTGGCTCCCTTGTTGCCCAGAGCACGTATTTTTCTTCTGACAACGCAGCCCTCGTGCTTTGCGTCGAAGAACTGGTTCAAGGCCGTTCTCGTTGCTAGCATGCTGGCTACGTTGCCACTTCTAATTGCCTCTTCTACTTCATCTACTAGTTCCTTCTCGGTCCTATTTTTATCTAACGCTAATCTTTACTAAAAACTAACGAGTCTAATCTAACTACCCTCTTGAGAGAGTACCACCATCTGTTGTTGACAATGGCCCCTCTCAAGTGCTGTTTAACTAAAGTGCTAATCCGTCTACTGTAGGCCTTGCATGTCGGTAACGACAAGTTCAGCTTCCAGTAGCCGGGTCCTTGTCTCTGGGTTCTATCAAGGTTGACCATGCAGGTCACTAGTTTGTGATCTGAATAGGCAACCATGAACATTTGTGGAGAGCTTAACATGTCCCTATCCTTATTTCTAACTAGAACCCTATCTAGGTACGATCTAGATGTTCTGCTGCGATTAGTTGACGTCCACAGTGGCACAGTCGGAAAATCTAGTCGATATCTATCGGCCAGGTCAAATCGGCCGATTAACTGTTTGAGGCTGTTACACCCCCCTTTATTGGGACATACTCCCACATAGTCCTAACGTGCATCTAGGATTCCATTCCAGTCCCCCAATAAAAGAAAGGAAAAGTCTCTAGACGTTTGAATAAGTTTGGCTGCGGAGTCGCGGATGGGGCATATGCGGCCACCAGCCTGAAGGCTCCACCTTCACTACCGTCAACGTCTAGGACCACCAGTCGACCCTCCGGGTCCAGATGTACCGTCTGTGTTACGAGGCCCAGGTGTTTCCTCAGCAAAACGGCAATCCCGCCCCCACCTTCCGGCTGACAGAGATGTGTAGATCTCATAGTCGTCGAAGATGGGAGCCAGCTGTCGCTCGCTGTGGATCGTGGACTCACAGATGGCAATTACATCCATACTGTGCGACCTGAGGTCGTTTAAGAGTTTGCTCTGTTTCCAAGGCATCCCCAGGCCGCGTAAATTCACACAACCGATTCTTACATTCGCCATGTTGGTGAGGAAGAGTTCACTCACCTTTTTGTTTCCTGGAGAGAAACAGATAGATAGAATGACTGTGACATATTGTTTTGATACACGTTTTGCTGCTACCACTGTTGTTATGAGTACCTCATACTACTCTCCATATATATATCTGGTGTTTGGAATAGCAGATGATCATAAAGTTTATAATATTCCGTCTCTCATTTATTTCAAACATACATTTATTTCAAAGATTTCTTTTCTCCATGTCAACTCTCTCTCTCTTTCTCTCTCTCTCTCTCTCTCTCTCTCTCTCTCTCTCTCTCTCTCTCTCTCTCTCTCTCTCTCTATTTATATATATTTATTTCTAAGATTCACCGTAGAGATAACATATATTTATACATACATGACAGAGAGTGAATATGGGACACAGAAAACATTTCTCATCTAAATCCCAATGCATAGCAGCAGACGCACAACGACAAAGAGAGATGAGGGCAAATCAATCAAACAATAATCGCTCTACAACATCCCAACAAATTTCTACAAATGTAATTCAGTTAACACACCAACACCAACAACAACTTGCAACAAATACACCGAACTTTCAGAGAGGAAGGAACAGGTCAATTGAAGGTCTGGCAGATGAACCTACAGATGAACCTTTCCAAGAGAAAACTGTTCTTTCCATAAGGCCACAACATAATGCAGGGAGTCTCTTTGCCTCTGTTTGTCCGCACTGCAAAGCTTATCGCTGACAACATGAACCCAAATCTCTGTGCTGCTTTCAGGGAAAAGTGAAACTCCCTCAACTTCCTCCACCAAATATACTGAAATATTTCGATATCACTCAAGCAGGAAATTCTTTTCTCCATAAGATACGGACATATAACAATGTGCCTGCCTTAGCTTCAATTGGGTGCAAAGAGATTAAATCACCAGGATTTAGTCCCATATTATTGGATCACTACTTCCAAGTGATGCTTCACCCAAGTTTGCGCAGCTTTACTTCTACGATACAGATCATGAGCTTCAGAATCGCTTGCATCATGCTAATTTAGATGCTGCTGTCCTGCAGGACCTGCAGGAAGACTTGCACTACTGCAACACCGATATAAGAAGCTTCAAGTCAGTCATTGAAATACCAGTCTCTGAAAATGTGAATATTGTCCTACATGCTGACAAAGTAAAACCCACTGATTTTCCTTGTTGCACATATAATCATCCTATGACATCTGAGATTGCTGTTATTCAACCTGATACAGCATTAGGTCTTTTGGATGTCACCATTCATAAAAGAGATGGTGGTCTTCAGAGGATTCATCAGTTACACCATTCTTATGATCCTCTGCATTATGTGCTACTGTTTCCTTGGGGGAATGGTGGGTTTCAGGTTGGTTTGAAAAGGATTGACAACAACCACACAGTCACACACACTGATTTCTACTGTTATCGGTTTCAGGTTACGCAAGGTGACTGTAACATTATCATGAAGAGCAGGCGGCTGATGCAGCAATATGCTGTAAATGCCCAGGCAAAAATAGAACAATGTTACCTCAAATGGGCCCGCAACAATCAAACCATGATACAAGCTGAAAAGTATGAGGGTTTGTATGATGCTGTGCCTGAAGAAGATTCAGTAAATGCAGGCCGGAGATTTGTTCTTCCTCCTTCAATCTATGGTTCACCTCGCTTCTAGAGTGAGTGCTTTGAGAATTCGATGACTGTGGTTCGACACATGGGAAACCCATCTTATTTGATCACGGTAACAACTAACCCTAACTGGGATGAAATAAAAAATAGTTTGCACCCTGGTGAAGAACTTAGAGACCATCCTGATATTTGTGCAAGAGTCTTCAAGATCAAATATGACAGTCTCATGGATGACATACTGAAAAAAAAAGTCCTAGGAAAAGTTGTGGCTCATTCTGCTACAATAGAGAGGCAGAAACGAGGCCTCACTCATGCTCATATTCTGCTGATAATGGCTGAAGATAGCAAACCCAAAACTGCTGATGCCATTGATCAGGTAGTGTACTGTGAGATTCCTGATAAAGAGACCAATCCAATTCTGCATAAGATCATCACATCCTGCAACATTCATGGGCCATGTGGACAAGCTAATATGATGTGCCCATGTATGGAAGGGCTAGGACAACAACGCCATTGCTCAAAAAGTTATCCCAAGGCATTCAGACAAACCATATTAGTTGCCGATAATTCCTTTCCGGAGTATAGAAGGGATAGACAGTATGGTGGTCACACCCATACAATCCAACTTAAAGGTCAAGAATTTACTGTTGATAATTGTTGGATTGTTCCATACAACCCTTTCCTCTCATTGAGATATCAGTGCCACATCAATTGTGAGGTTGTCCACAGTATCAAGGCTGTTAAGTACTTATATAAGTACATCACGAAAGGATCAGACAAGATCACTTTCACTATTAAGGATGATCAAGGAAATTGTGTTCATGCCCAAAATGAGATTGAGACCTATATCAATGCACGGTACATCTCAGCAAGTGAAGCATTCTGGAGAATCTATAAATTTCCATTACATTATCGAAAACCGCCAGTTGAAAAGTTGCCTTGCCATTTACCTGGGGAACAAATGGTCGTGTATGAGCGAGAGCAGGAAGAAAGTGTTGTTTCTAGGGGACAGCCAATGACTAAGTTGACGGAATATTTTCAACTGAATATTAGAGACCCACTGGCACAAAACATATTGTATATTGATATTCCTAAATATTTCACTTGGACAAACAAAAGTGGCAAAGAAGAAAAAAGGGACATCTGGATGGTGATCAACAATTTATGAGTGAAACTCTTGGACGCATTCCAACAGTATCTCTCAGTAGACATCAATCTGAATTATATTACCTCAGAATGATCCTACATCACAAGGCTGGGTCAACTTCATACAAAGATTTGAGGACAATTGAAGGAGTTGAATTTCCAACATTCAAAGTAATCCAACTTATTTTACAAACGGGATAAAAAATATATTCTGGTCGCAGTCCCGCAGACCTTTATTATAGTTTATTATTATTATTATTATAGGGCGGTGGATTGGCAGTATCGGTAGATGCTCGGACGCCATGCTTTGACGCATAGAGTTACGGCCCTTACCATTCTGAGTTCAAATCCCGCCGAGGTTAACTTTGCCTTTCATCCTTAAGGGGTCGATAAAATAAAGTACCAGTAATACACTGGGTTTTTGCTGGCCTTGTGCCAAAAGTAGAAACAATTATTATTATTATATTTCTGCTTTCCTGAAGAACACAACAATAACAAAAATTGCTTTCACAAGTAGACAATTTTCACATTCTAATATTTGGCCTAATAACAATTTTAAATGTTCTTCTAAAGAATAAAATATAAAGAAAGGTCTCTCACATACAGCTGCTGCTAAATATGCTATAGCATTTAGAATATAGTATCATCATCATCATCATCATCATCGTTTAACGTCCATCTTCCACGCTAGCATGGTTTAGACGGGAGTTGTCCCACTTGAGGCAAGATTGGTCGGGTGACCATGTCTCGCTCATAGAGGACTATGGCAGGTTTTCTACGGCTGGATGCTCTTCCTAACACCAACCACATCTACAGTGTGGACTGGGAACTTTTTACCGTGTTACCTACACGACCACTTTACAGCGTGGACTGTGTGTTTTTTTGTTGTGACACATACACGATCTCATTAGTTTAGACTGGATGTTGTGGTACCAACATAACTTTACAGAGAGAAGGTGGTGTTGGTGGGAGTGGGAGGATGGAGTGGAGTAGTGGGTTGGGTATATACATATATATATATATATATATATATGGTGGCTGCCAGCTCGTTTTCGAGTACGGCCACTACTTTATATCCATGTAGGAGAACCCCTACCGATACGCTGAACGAGTGTGACTTTTTAGTCCAGACAGCGACTTGAAAACTCTGGTACAAACACTACACTTGTGACAATTATTGACACATAGTGCTGGGCCCATGGTACCATGTGACGACAAGTGCAGAGAGATCTCCAGATATAAAGCAATGCCTGTGCCGTGAAGCTTTTATAGTGAGCAAAGGTACTGCACAAAGCCAGTCCCACTCTCTTAACCAAGATGATATTTACCAAAAAGAAGAACAAGTCAACATCATTGGATATCATCAGAGTTGCAGGTTTTATATCAGAGTTTTCCTTCTCCTAGAATTCTGCCTTGACAAAGGCTAAGGGGTCATCTCTCCCGGTGATTTTGGATGGCCATTGACTCTTAAGAGCTCCTTTGCCCTTTGACAGGTTTTGTTTTTAGTCCTGCAGGATGTCCAAAGTCACCCTCCTCACCAAGAAACGTTGGTGGGGTTGCCAGTTTAGTCGCCAACGACCCGACCATGAGACAGGTTGTACAGGGATACATGTTACCAGAAGCACCAACTGGTGACCTGACAATATATACATATATACATACATATATACATACATATATATATACATACATGTACACATACATATATATATACATGCATGATGGCTGTCTCCTCGTTATCGAGTATGGCCATTGCACGATATACCATTATATTAATAATTATTAATTAATTCTATTGTGCAATGCCTGTGCATGAAGATATTTATAGTATATATATATATATATATATATATATATATATATATTGGTATGATTTGATGTGTAAATCAATGTACAACATATAATAGTTGCTGTGAAATGTCTGTATATATGTGTGATACATCAAGCAAGTTGAGGATTTCAAGTATCTTGGGTCCTGGATCATGGACTCTGAGAAGGATTTCGCCACCAGAAAGGCCCAATCATGGTCAGCTTGCAACAAGATGGATCGAGTTTGGCGCTCAAATCTTTCCAACCACACCAAGATCAGACTCTTCCAAGTAACAATTCAACCAATCTTGCTACATGGAAGTGAAACATGGATGCTTTCATCCAAACAACAAACGCATCTTGGTAGCACCTACACTACTACTACTACTACTACCGCCACTACCACTACCACTGTCACCTATACTCGCCTGCTTTAACACATTCAGAACATAAGCTGGCGAGATCTGACTTTGAGAAAGATATATGCCGGCCTCCCATGCATATTTGTCGTACGTAAAAGTAGAGTAAGATTTGCTGGCCATCGTGCCACCTATGCGGCTGTGTTCCCATTAGTGCTTTGGAAACCACAAGTAGTCCCTAATAACAGGAGACACAAGCTCTCCAGAGATTCTGGTATTGAAATCCAGGACTTGGCAATGGCAATGAACGACAGACCCACGTGGAGGTCAATTGTTGAGTTAATTTTGGCTGAGGCTGCCAGATGATGATGTGTTTGCACACACACACGCACACACACACCCATATATATTTGTGTACTTGTATGTGTGTATGTGTGTGTGTGTGTGTCATCATTTAACATTTATTTTCTATGCTAGCATGGGTTAGAAGGGTTGTCCCATTTGTGGTAAGTTGAGTCAGGTGACCGTGTCTTGCTCATATGCGCGTGCATATGTTTGTGTATGTGTTCGCATGTATATATATATATATATATATATATATACACAAAGAAACACATACACACACACACACATATATATATATGATCATCATAATTTAACGTCCATCTTCCACGCTAGCATGGGTTACATAGGAATTGAGGTTAGATTGATCTGGTGACCTTGTCTTGCTCGTATAGGACTTTATCTAGCAGGTTTTCTATGGCTGGATGCCCTTCCTAACACCAACCACTTTACAGCTTGGACTGGCTGTTTTTTGTTGTGACACCTACACAACCTCTTTAGTTTGGACTGGATGTTGTGGTACCAACATAACTTTACAGAGAAAGGGTGGTGTTGGTGGGAGTGGGAGGATGGAGTAGGGATAGTGGTTAAGAGGTGCCTACTGATTGTAGGTTAACTTTGTATGTAGGAAAGGGGGGTCTTCTGTATTACTGCGTGGCACCAAAGGCCTTGATCCAGTGACGTTGTAAGTGTGCAAGGTCATCCCAGATTTTTCTGGGTCTACCTACTCCGTAACTACCATCAATCTTGGTCGCCCTGCACTTTTTTATACAAGCTGTCGCCTTTCATGTGCATCACATGACCATACCAACGTAAACAAGTTCGTTTATGTTTTGCCGTTCGTGTATATTACTATAACATCCAACGGAGTATGCATACTTCGTTCCTTTCCAATCTGCGCAAGTCCTCTGCACACAATGCCGACATCTCACTGCCAAGTAACATTGCTGTTCGTATACAGACATCATACAATCTGCCTTTCATTTTTAGAGAGAAACCATTTGTGGCCAACAGCGGTATTAGCTATCTGAACTTTTTCCATCCTGTTCTAACTCTGGCTACTGTATATATATATAATATATATATATATATATATATATATATATATATATATATATATATAATCAATGATATTAATAAATGGAAACTACATTTATAAAACCATATTTATTCTATTATATATATTTCAAGTTTGCCAAAACTTTGGTACGCTCTCATCAGATAAAATATAGAGCTTGTTTTATAAATATTGACATATCTAGAAATGAGACCTTAATGGTTCAAGTTTTACCTGGATAGTCAGATACTATCCAGGTAAAACTTGAACCATTAAGATCTCATTCCTGGATATGTCAATATTTATAAAACAAGCTCTATATTTTATCTGATGAGAGCGTACCAAAGTTTTGGCAAACTTGAAATATATATAATAGAATAAATATGGTTTTATAAATATAGCTTCCATTTATTAATATCATTGATATTATACTCCAGAAAACTTGTCGAGTGCTTCGAATCTGTTATAAACATTTATATTTGTTGAATTACCAACAAATTAAATATCCCTTTGCTTATATATATATATATATATATATATATATATATATATATATATATATATTCCCACCCTTGCAAGCAGGGAAAACTGATGTAAAGTGATGATGATGATATATATATGTATATATATTTCAAATTCTCCTTCTCCGTTAGAAGTCATACCTCTTCATATTAATTTATAGTAACAGTGGCAGCAGCGGTGGGGGAGGATAATTGTATATTTAATGGTGGTCACATGGTCTATTAATTACATCAACTGGAAATAAAGGTAACCTTTACTAAACGAGTTATTCTCCTGACTGAATTTGGTTCCAATATAGTGGATCATGATCTTTATTATATGTAATTGAAAGTTTTCTAAGAACTAGTCAGATCTTTTTTTATTTTGTGCCCCCAGCCAGAATTCTCTCACCTCTGCACCCTCTAAGGTGACATCAAGCCTCTGGAGATCTTCCTTAAGCACATCCAGCCATCTGGTACAGGGGCCTGCTACAGAGCTTCTTTCAGCCTGTAGCTGATGCGTCAGATGGGAGTAAGGCCCTCGAAGGATGATCTGGTGGGAAGCAGAAGACATGAATGACGATAATACAATATATTGTCTGTTGTATTGTGAAGATTTTATGGTGATATGACATGTTGAAATTTTATTTATCAGCTGAATTGTAATCCCCCCCCCCTCCCCTCCCCCTGAGAATTAGTTTTGTAGCTAATTGAAGATTTATCTCAGTTGAATTATTGATGTTACAGACAATAGCTGCACTACTGCTCTTCAATTTCACTTCAAGTACTTCTTTGATTATTGAATTAGTGTCACATACTGTAATATTTCATAGAATAGCTGAGGGTGAAGAAGGGTGGTAGAGTGGTAGTATTGGTAGAGTATCGGACACCATGCTTTGCAGCATAGTTATGGCCCTTTACATTATGAGTTCAAATCCTGCTACGGTTAGCTTTGCCTTACATCCTTACAGGGTCAATAAAATAAAGTACCAGTAATGTACTGGGGTCGATTTAATCGACTTCTCCTCCAAAATTGCTGACCTTGTGCCTAAAGTGGGGGGGGGGGGGGTGCGCGGTTTTCTTTATTTCCTTCTTACAGTCACTTATGTGTGCCTATACACCTTTTCTTTCTCAATCTTTTTTACGTTTCATCTGCCTGTCACCCATCTCGTGGATTCACTCTCTGCATGTTTGCCCACCGCTGTCTTTAGTGGCATTTCGCTCTTTTAACAGCTAGTGTTCATTTTTTTCAATTTTGTATGAATTTTAATATACTTTCGCCTCATCTCAACAAGAGACTCCATCATCATCATCATCGTTTTATGTCTAATCCATGCTAGCATGGATTAGACATCATTGCAGTATCGGTAGAGAGTCGGACGCCATGCTTTCCAGCATAGTTACGTCCCTTTACGATCTGAGTTCAAATCCCGCCGAGGTTGACTTTGCCTTTCATCCTTACAGGGTCGATAAAATAAAGTACCAGTAATGCACTGGGTAATTGCTGGCCTTGTGCCTAAAGTAGAAACAATTATTTATTTATTTAATATTATTATTATTTTTTTCTTTTACATTCAGTTGAATAATTCGCAGAGGAAACAACTCTGAAATTTTTATCACTGCTTTTTACTTTTTACTACTAAGAAGTTTAAGGGGGATAATTAGCAAAGTCATTAGACTCTCTGCTCTTTGAGTTCAAATCCCTCCAAGGTCAACTTTGCCTTTCATCCTTTTGAGGTTGATAAAAAAAAGTACCAGTCTAGTACTGGGGTTGATTTTTCCATGTGTCTCTTTCTCCCTTCCATTCTCTCTCTGAAAGAAATCTGCTGTATTCAAACCTGGAGAGGAGATGGACTTTGCCAGTTTTTTAAAAAAATGCCCTAGAAACACTGTATGTCTGTACAGCACCCCACAACTCCCCCAGGAGTTATCGGACCATACATACATACTAAGAAGTTTAAATGCATTCTACTGTGTTCAGACGAATAAATTTAGCAGCTTACACACACTTTTCAAATAGAATCTGTAAGCTGGAAATAGTAAAAATATGCAAGATATTTCTAAAATTCATTGTTATCTAAATTTCAATGATAGTGTTTGAAAACAAGTATTAGCTATAGGAAGAATTTGGTTGATGTATGGCATGTGTCACACATAGAACTAACTTGTACTCTCCAAATACTTTAATTTTACTCTTATTTTGTGTGTCTCATTTGACACTGCCAATCACTCTCCAAATACTATAATTTTCCACAATTCAAAGGTGATGGAAACATTTGAAAACAACCACCATTTTTATAAGCTTGAGTTGCTATCTTTTCAGTGACCCAGTATGGAGATCATAGAGTGAAATCTACTGGAAGCTTGGTCTCCTATATCCATACCAGGGGGCTCTTCCTTTTGAGATGTTTTGTGAAAGCAATATTGTTGCCCTTGACATCAAAAATGCTGTGTCTGGCATATAAACTTCCCAGCTAAATTATCCACTTATGAACACCACACCATCCATCTCACATCTGAATGGAAAGTTTCTTTTAGACCACTCTATTTTAACATGCATTGATAGAGTCCTCTCTCACCCACATTCTGTCAACTCTGTTGTTTCTTATGGTTGTTATCTTTTCCACACTCTTCCTTCTGTATGTTATTGACCTTATCATTCTTTCTTCTAACTGAATATTTCACAACTGAAATATACAAATTGAATCATACAACTCTTCACTCCCATTTAATCTTTCACACAAAGGTGTCATCTACACACAACCTAAACTAGCACTGCTTCCATTGACATACATCTCAACAACATTCTTTAATGACATGACAAAATCACTATATATATACACACACACACAGACACATATGTATATATATATATAAACAAACAGCTTACACTAAATTCATATTATACATGGACAATAATACATAGTTAAAAACCTCAAACATGCCCCACAATCTATGGTGATATTTTATGAGAACCATACATATGTAACATTGGTAAAGTATATTCCAGATTTGGTCCTTAACCCTTTAGCATTTAAACCGGCCAGAAGTCTCTTACCACTTTTTGTTCAAACCAACCATAACTGGCCACTCATACTGATGTTAAGATATTGTTCTCAAAATAAATAACATCAAAATCTCATAGATTCGATATTATGTGAGATAAAGTGTTTACCATGAAAATACCATAGTAAATATAGAGTAATGCAAAGGCATAACATTTATCAGCCTTGATCAGTTGATTCAGTCCCATGTTAGAAATAGTAACAGGGTTAGCTACACACAAAACATCATAGACATTTCTAGTTAATTGACAAATATTCACGTAGTAACATGTTAAAAACATCAGCTCACACTTGTACTGTTTCTTCTTTCTGTCTCTTTTATCATCACTACAAAGACTTCTACTCCTATGGATAAATTTGAAAACAAGTTTGTCTTCTTTTTCTGAATGTGGCTATTCAGCCACTATCTTTGACATAGATTTTCAACCATATGCACTAAAGAAGTTATATACCCTTTCATTCATACTCATCCCCTCAAACATCTATATTCTGGGACATATGGAATTTGATTCTTTGTAGCGGCTAATGGGAACATTTTCCCCATTTTTAGGGGTTTTTACCTGATTTTATAAGAGTGGTAGATTGACAGTAATGCACTAGTGTCAGTTTAACCATCCCCCTCCCCCGCAAAAAATATGTTGGCCTTGGGCCTAAATCAGAAACCATTTTTCATATAAACTTTTCCAATAAAAATACAATTTCTTGATAGAATCCCATATGATATGCATAAAGAAGAGTTTGAAAATTGATTGGCTATTGATGACAAAGTAAAAATGGAAGCTATGATGCCAGTGGTTGGAAATATATCAAACTTTTACTGATGCAAACTATAAACTAGAAAAGAATGAAGGAAATCCTGAAGGGAAAAAACTGAGAAGCTCATCTAGATGTGAGAAGCTCTAAAGATTCTTTGTCCCACTGTACAGCAACAAAATCTGAAATGCAGTATGCATATGAGAAATTTATTGCTGAATTACTTTTAAATGCAAGCAGAATATAAGATAAAGTTTTTTTCATATAAATAATTTTGGAATAAGATAAGCTTTAATAAATCTAATAGATAATAATTTGAAGCCAATTAATTTCATGTTAATATTGTTTATAACAGTGAATATAAACAAGTTGGACCCATGGAAATTCTAGAGGATACATGACATATTCATATTCACTATAACATCTAGATAAATACAATTTATAGAATATATATATATATGAATATGTGTATCCATTAACGTATTCCATTTCATATCTTTTTAATTTGAATAATGTCAGCAGCAAATTTTTCAAGGCTTCTGGTATTTGAAGACCTGCGTACAATAAAATCAAATACAGATTTGATAAATTATTAAAAATATAAATTTTTGTCCAATAAGAAAAGTTAAACAAAAGCCAAGGTGGTAGTAAAATTACTTTAAACATGAGTACCTTTTTGTAAATGAAATTGTAATCATCATCGTCATCATATTCATCATTTAATTTTTATTTTCCATGCTAGCATTGGTTAGACCGATATATATGTATATATTAGTATTGGTGCTCTGAAATAGTGATGTATACATAAATCTATGTATAGTATATTTGGCAATATACTATATGTTTAATTAAAACTATTTTGAAGACCATTCACTATGAGTTTTAAAGTAGTGACTATGTCACTTATTCTCAGCAAAAACATGTTTTTAATTAAACATACGGTATATTGTCAAATATACTATACATACACTCAATACTAATACCTAATTTTTGCTGGACTGGCAATCGCTCTGTTTAATCAGCTCCTGATTATTATTGGAATTCTATAATTCTTGGTAAAGACAACTGAGTGTATGGTCTTGATAAACGCTCACAAGCGACAAACAGACACTGTCAATCACTCTCTGTTGTTATTTGCCGAGAATAAGTGACATAGACACTACTTTAAAACTCATAGCGAATGGCCTTCTAAATGTTTTTAATTAAACATACGGTATATTGCCAAATATACTATACATACATTCATGTATACATATATATATATACATATATATATATATATATACATATATATATACATATATATATATATATATATATATATCATCATCAAGCAGGGAAAAGCGGACGTAAAATGATGATGATGATGATAGTGATGTTCATCATTATCATCAGTTTACGTCCGCTTTTCCCTGCTTGCCAGGGTTGGATGGGTCCTATTCAGCACAGCATCTCTCCACTTGTCACGGTCCTTCGTCATCTCCTCCATGAGTTTCAGCAATCTGAGGTCTGCTCTCACCACCTCCGCCCATGTTTTTCGTGGTCTTCCTCTATTGCGTCTTCCTTCCACTGGGATTTCCTGGTACCTCTTCACCCACCGGCCATCCTCCATGCGCATCACATGTCAATACTATTTCAGTCTGCACACCACAACTTATCCCTCTTATACCCTATTTCCCTCTCAACTTGACTATGCTTGGTCGTTCACGCACACTGACATTGCACATCCAACAGAGCATGGCTGCTTCATTTCTCTCCAGCTGTCGCATATCCTCTGTAGCTGCTGCCCATGTCTCACTACCAGGCAGCATCGCGCATCTCACACAGGCATCATATAACCGTCCTTTCGTACGCAGGGAGAAACTCTTCTTTGTCAACAGAGGAAGCAGCTCCCTAAACTTCTTTCAACCCGTCCTTAGGTAAAATGGGGAGAGTTTACATAATGAAAGCTATACCAATTTTCACAAGAGAAGGCACCTCTCGCTCAACCTAAAGTGGGTGGGAGATCTCCCCATCAGATGGGGAGAGTTGACAGGTCTGATATATATATATATATACACTTACACTTCTCCAAGACAATGTCACTGGACCGAGATCTTTGGCGCTACACAGTAATACAGAAGACCCGCCTTGCCTAAGTACAAAGTGAAACTACTACAGTCAGTAGGCACCTCTAACAAAATACACCCCCATCCCACTACCCCATCCCATCCACACCACCCCTTTCAATGTAAAGTTATGTTGGTACCACAACATCCAGTTCGAAACAAATGAGGTCGTGTAGGTGTCACGACACAAAAACACACAGTCCACGCTGTAGGTAACACAGTAAACACCTCCCAGTCCACACTGTAAATGTGGTTGGTGTTAGGAAGGGCATCCAGCCGTAGAAAACCAGCTAGACAGTCCTATACAAGCAAGTCAACCAATCTTGCCTCAAGTGGGAAAATTTCCGTCCAAACCCATGCTAGCGTGGAAGATGGACATTAAACGATGATGATGATGATGATATATATATCCAAGATGGCAGATATAATATTCATTTAATATGGCTAAGTAGTGAACCTTTTTACTCTGGAGTTTCATCTGTGCACTCGCAGGATTATCAGACAAGTTAGTGTGATGATCCTGTGAGTGCGCAGGTGAAACTTTAGAATAAAAAGCCGCAGCTGCCTTAAATGTATATAAATCTCTACTTTGGTATAGGGTACCCTTTCTCATGTCTGTAAATAATACACACTAAAATTACAATAATCTGTATCATTAATCTCCTTGAACTGAAGAGTTCACTGCTAGATGTATCAACAAATTTAGAGGTGAAGACTATCTTAGTGGAATTTCAATAATAAATATATGTATCAAATTTGGTATTGACAATCAAATTAGGCTTTTTTCCATTCCCATGTAAATTCATATTTTAAACTATAGTTTTATAAAAAAATATTTTTATCTCAAAGAGAAATCAGAAGAATTAAATTATGGTTCATTGGAACTCAGAGAATTTCATAAGAAGTTATTCAATTGATTCTTTGATAGTTCAATTGCCAGAGATAATTCTATCGAAGGTAATTCAAAGTTCAGAAGATTGTTCCAAACTCTGAACGCAGAACATTTCTATTTAGACTATAGGTTAGGTTTTTAAGAGGACTAATGCTGTTTTGAAGGAGCTAGATCTTGTTTATTAACATCTTTCATAATGGGGATAACATATGTCTGAAGCACTTCAGTTGGATCGTTATTAACATTTTCCGATAAGAACTTCAAAGATGCTGAGAGATTTTCTTTGAAAGTAAAGTTTGCTAAAGAATGTGTTGAGGAAGTCATCATCTAAGATAGACAAGCCTACACCTGTTTTTAGTAGGGAAAAAAAAAATGTTTCTTATTTTTATTTTGAAACCCAGCGACATTTAAAGGAATTCAAAGAATGCACAAGGGGAATCCAGAGACTCGGTTTTTTGTTATGTAACACAAGGGAAGTACAGAGACTCAGTCTTTTGCTATGTAATACAAGGGGAATCCAGAGACTCGGTTTTTTGTTATGTAACACAAGGGGAATCCAGAGACCCAGTCTTTTGTTAGGTAACACAACAAGGGGAATCCAGAGACTCAGTTTTTTGTTATGCAACACATCAAGGGGAATCCAGAGACTCAGTATTTTGTTATGTAACACAAGGGGAATCCAGAGACTCAGTATTTTGTTATGTAACAGAAGGGAAGTCCAGAGACTCAGTTTTTTGTTATGTAACACAAGGGGAATCCAGAGACTCAGTATTTTGTTATGTAACACAAGGGGTATCCAGAGACTCAGTATTTTGTTATGTAACAGAAGGGAAGTCCAGAGACTCAGTTTTTTGTTATGTAACATATAAAACATTGCAGTGAAAATCATTTAATAGTTTGTTTTTTTTTGCATTTAAAAAAAAATCTATTTTAGAAATGGAAATAATTATTAAATAGGTTTTATGCAAATTGGAATTAGGTTTTCATTGGAAGAAAGTGTTTACCAATTGTTTTAACAATATTATTTGATTATGAACATTTTAAAGCAATGAGAATTTTTGAAGTTGAAAATATAAGATTACATGGACATTTTTTTCTGAGTATCATGATCAGTATTTTCATGTTTACAACATAATCATATTTTCTAGAATGATATAAGAAAAATAATATTGCATCATTCATTTTGTTGAATAAATTATAAATCAATTTTAAATTGATTGGTAAAAAAGATATGGTTACTTCTTTTAACAATAATAATATTGGTTTCTGATTTAGGTACAAGGCCAATAATTTTGGGGAAGGGGAAATTTGATTAAATCGACCCCAGTGTGTTACTGGTACTTAATTTTATCGACCCTGTAAGGATGAAAGGCAAAACTAACCTCGGTGGGATTTGAACAATAATAATATTAACTTCTAACAGTATCACAATGTCTCAAATTTTGAACATACGAAAAAGGAAGAGAGTTAAAGAATTCTGGAAAGATCTGTCCTGGGTATGAGTAACCAGGATGGTTGATGTAATATGTTACCTTCTTTGTTTATTTTTACCTTGAGTGACATTCATAGAAATTAACTCCAATGCAAGCATTCAGGCCAAGTATTCAATCTGAGATTAACTTCTTCCCACCAGTCTCAGAGACCCTGAAAATGGTTATGGGCATTACCCTTGCTCATCTCATTAAGCCACTAATAAACAAAAGTAGACAAATTATTTAATGCAAAACTTGGTACGTTTAGACAGAAGTTCATTGATCGAAGTCGTTGTATGCAGCAAACATTTGGCCTAACTTATCAATGATTTTGGTCATTAGTGCAAGTTGTCAGCAGAGGTCAGACTACTGTTGGTTACAATGACAAGTGTTCTAGTTGATTCAAGTAACAGAACAGCCTTTTTTTAAAAATGAATGTGCAAGTGGCTGAGCATTCTATGTACACATGTACCCTAAACCCTTTAGAATTCAAACCGAGTGTATCTGGCCAGAATTCTCTCATCTTTTTCTGTTCAAACCAGCTGTAACCGCCCATCCATACTGACGTTAAGGTATTGTTCTCAAAATAAATATCAAAATCTCATAGATTCACTGTTATGTGAAGTAAAACCTCTACCGTGAAAATATAATAATAAATATAGAGTAATGTAAATGGTAAAGGGTTAATGTGATTCACTGGGAAATTCAGTGTGACACATTATGTGAAATGATTGGCTCTTTGAATTACAGGTACTACTCATTTTAGCCAGTTGAGGGAATTGTGGTTAATGTGAAATAGAATTTCTTGTTCAAGGATACAATGGATTGTTGGGAGTTGAATACATGACATGACGATCATGAGCTGAACACCCTAACCACTAAACCAAGCACCTTCACACAGATGTCAACATAGAGTAGCATTGACAAGCATAGAGCATGAACATTTGTTCAGTAGTTTCTTGATACATTGCTGCTTCAACCTATCAGCTCTTTATCAAACCACAGCTGATTTAACCTATTGACTGCCCATATATTTTACACAGCTACAGTTGCTGTGCCAGTGGGTGGGTGGGTTTCCCTAGTAAAATGACTATTTTGATTGACAAATGTCACACCAATAAACTAGTAACCTCATTTAGCTTTGAAGTAATGAACTGTTGGAACAACAAGTTCATAACTTTGAAGTTATGAACTTTTGGGAACGAGTTCATAACTTTGACGTTATGAATTGTTGGAAAGGATTTCAAGCATGTTAGGACAAGTTATCTCCCCTACAGCATTGAAGAGGTTAATAACACCATAGAACTTGCCACAATACTATTGCCTATCATAATAGTGCTTTACTGTAGTTATATAAGTTATAGATGATTGATATTAAATATAATTCTATAGTGTGTGTGTGTGTGTGTGTGTGTGTGTGTGTGTGTCAATGCATTCACTCCACCTCTACCTCCTGATAGAATTTACTCCTTTTTTTTTTTTGCTATATTTATAATCCTTTCTAAAGTTACAAGTTTTTAAGAATTTTGATTCACCAAACAAATCTTGGATTGTAAAATCTTTATGTAGTTTTACCTTCTCTGATTAAATTTTATTTGATAAATGAAAGGGATATAATAAAGAAATAGTAATGGTAGAAAGAAAAAATGTAAGAAAAATAATCTAAAAATTGTGTACTGGAAAGGAAATGTTGCTTGAATTCTTGTGCCTTTTTAAGAAGCTTATACTGAATGTAGAAAGAGAAAATGAAAATGTATTGCAATCTTTTATTTTAAATTTGTAATTAATTTTTTTTTCTTTTTACTTTAAGATTCTAAGGATATTTCCACATTCTTCTTCTTCTCTATGCTAGAACAGGAATAGGTAATATATTGTATGAAGGTACAATGTCTGTAGAAATAACTAGATTAATGATGCTGTGGTTATATTGTGGAGTCTGTTGTATTATCATCTGCTGTAAGTAACAATAAACAACAAAGAACTATAGTATAATGATACCGATGCTTCTACTGATGGCGCTCTGTAATTTCATATGGTTGGAAAATTCCTATAAATAGATTCTGAATAATTTTCTATTTAAAATATCAAAGATGTTTTCATAGGAATAAATATTTTGACAATTAGTCTGGCATTTTGAAGACTGTACTGAAGGTTTGTTTGATAATAGTTGATTCAATTTGTTGATCATGCAGTAGGTAATGCTTTGTAGGGCGGTGGATTAGTAGTATTGGTAGAGGGTCGGACGTTATACTTTGCAACATAGAGTTATGGCCCTTTACGATCTGAGTTCAAATCCCGCCAAGGTAAACTTTGTCTTTCATCCTTATGGGGGTCATTAAAATAAAGTACCAGTAATGCACTGGGATAATTGCTGGCCTTGTGCCAAAAGTAGAAACAATTATAATTCCGATAGTAGGTTGTGGGTTGGCATTGTTGGTAGAGTGTCAGGCAATATGCTGTGCGGTATATAGTTACATCTCTTTACCTTCTGAGTTCAAATCCTACCAACATAACAGTTGTTTCAATTTGTTGATCATGCAGTATGATGATCATCATCATCACTTGTTAACATCCATTTTTTTATGCTAGCAAGGGTTAGATGAGTTGTCCCGTTGTGAGCAATGTTAGGTCAGGTGACCAATTCTTGCTCATACAGAACTGATTTTGGCTTAGTTTCTACTGCTGGATGCCCTTCCTAATGCCAACCACCTTACAGTGTGGGCTGGGTGCTTTTTGTCATGACACCTACACAACCACTTTACAGTGTGGGCTGGGTGCTTTTTGTTTATTATTCCATATTGGGTTGTGGGTTGGCAGTATCAGTAGAGCATCTGATAACATGCTTCGTGGGATAAAGTTATGACTCTTTACCTTATGATTTTAAATCCTGCTTAGATTAGCTTTGCTTTTCATCCTTACGGGGTTGATAACATAATTGATTTAATTAACTTTCCCCTCCCCCAAATTGTTGGATATGTGCCTAAATAAGAAAACATTATTCCTGTAACTCCTGAAGGAGTCATAGAAGTGCCATATTGATATACAGCATTTCTTGGGCATTTTGTATACCTGACAAAGCCCATCTCCTCTCCAGGTCTGAATACAGCAGATTTCTGCTATAGGATAGAAGGTGAGAGAGAGGAAGTGAGAAAGAGATATAGAGGAAGAATTGACTCCAGTACTTGACTGGTACTTTTTATTATTGGTCTTGAAAGGAAGAAAGGCAAAGTTGACTTCGGCAAGATTTGAACTCAGAGAGTGGAAATGAAATCCATAAAGCATTCTCTCCAATGTTCTAATGACTGCCAATTTGCCATCTAGTAGGTAATTTACTAAGTGTCTATAACTCTACTGGTTTTTAAATTGTGCCCTTTTTATTGTCTTTAATTTTCATATTAATAACCTTATTATTTATTTATTAGATATATAAAGGAAGTATGTTAAGAAACTGGTGAGTGGAATTTGAAAATTGAAATAGAAGGCTTCACTATATTTTTTTTACTAAATAAAATAGTCTAATAATGGGTGTATGGGTTTATACACCCCATTATTAGTCAAAAGGTTATCGTGAAGCCTTCTATTTCAATTTTATTAGATATATGTTTATGTAAGCAGTGAATATCTTATAAAAATAATTTCTTTATATAGACATGATGCCTCAAATTTGTATTTGTATAGGAGTATGTATGGGCCTGTAACTTCTGAGGAGCACCGTATTGACATATGGCATTTCATGGGCATTTTAAGCCTGGCAGAACCCATCTCTCTCTGAGTACAGCAGATTTATTCCAGAGAAATATAGAAAGAAAATGAGAAAGAGAGGAAAGAGATATAGAGGAAGAATCAATCCCTGTACAAGACTGGTACTTTTTTTTTTATCGACCTTGAAAGGATGAAAGGCAAAGTTGACCTCAGCGTATTTTGAACTCAGAGAGTGGAGAGCCAATTCGCTGCTTATATTATAAATAGATTAAATTGATTCCAAAATTTGACTGGGTTGTATTTTAGCAATACTGGAATGCTGAAAGGCGAAGTTTGCATTATCAAGATTTGAATTTTATTGGTAATTATGTTAACAATTCTGAAGTTATGATAGGCAAAGATTTGAACTCAAAATGCAAATTGTAACTAAATACTGCAAAGTATTTTGGTTGGCACTTTACCATTTTTGTAATGCAATTCGTGTGCCATTCTGTTTTTCTCATAATTGTTTCTATTTTTGGCACAAGGCCAGCAATTTGAAGAAGGGTAAATTTGATTAAATCAACCCAAGTGTGTTACTGGTACTATAATTTATCAACCCAGTAAGGATGGAAAGCAAAACTAACCTCAACAGGATTTGAACTCAGAATGTAAAGGTCTGTGTCTAACTACTGCAAAATATTTTGCTTGGCACTTTACCATTTTTGCAATTGCACTGCCATTCTTTTCTCGCTTAATAACAATTAGAATAACAAAAGAAACTATTTCAAACTTGGATTTTTGTTAGTAAATAGATCAGACCTTTGCATAGATCATGTTTACAGAATGCTTTTTTAAAAATTCCCTTTGGTGATGAATTCAGATAGAATTTCTTTATTCAAATAATTAACAAAATAACTGTAGGGGATCTATATTCTTTTTCTTCTTGCTTCTTTTTGAAGCGAGCTCGTTGGCCATGTAACAGCTTTCCACCTACATAGTCCTTTGTATTTTCATTGAAGGCTGCAAAGATTTTGAGCTGTATCAGTGAGATAGCAGAGTGTAGATAAGGCTGTGCTGTGCTGTATCAGTGAGATAGCAGAGTGTAGATAAGGCTGTTCTGTGCTGTATCAGTGAGATAGCAGAGTGTAGATAAGGCTGTTCTGTGCTGTATCAGTGAGATAGCAGAGTGTAGATAAGGCTGTTCTGTGCTGTATCAGTGAGATAGCAGAGTGTAGATAAGGCTGTTCTGTGCTGTATCAGTAAGATAGCAGAATGTAGATAAGGCTGTGCTGTATCAGGAAGATAGAGTGTAGATAAGGCTGTTCTGTGCTGTATCAGTGAGATAGCAGAGTGTAGATAAGGCTGTTCTGTGCTGTATCAGTGAGATAGCAGAGTGTAGATAAGGCTGTTCTGTGCTGTATCAGTGAGATAGCAGAGTGTAGATAAGGCTGTTCTGTGCTGTATCAGTAAGATAGCAGAATGTAGATAAGGCTGTGCTGTATCAGGAAGATAGAGTGTAGATAAGGCTGTTCTGTGCTGTATCAGTGAGATAGCAGAGTGTAGATAAGGCTGTTCTGTGCTGTATCAGTGAGATAGCAGAGTGTAGATAAGGCTGTTCTGTGCTGTATCAGTGAGATAGCAGAGTGTAGATAAGGCTGTTCTGTGCTGTATCAGTAAGATAGCAGAATGTAGATAAGGCTGTGCTGTATCAGGAAGATAGAGTGTAGATAAGGCTGTTCTGTGCTGTATCAGTGAGATAGCAGAGTGTAGATAAGGCTGTTCTGTGCTGTATCAGTGAGATAGCAGAATGTAGATAAGGCTGTGCTGTATCAGGAAGATAGAGTGTAGATAAGGCTGTGCCGTGCTGTATCAGTGAGGTAGCAGAGTGTAGATAAGGCTGTGCTGTGCTGTATCAGTGAGATAGCAGAGTGTAGATAAGGCTGTTCTGTGCTGTATCAGTGAGATAGCAGAGTGTAGATAAGGCTGTGCTGTATCAGGAAGATAGAGTGTAGATAAGGCTGTGCCGTGCTGTATCAGTAAGATAGCAGAGTGTAAAGGCTGTGCTGTGCTGTATCAGTAAGATAGCAGAGTGTAGGTAATGCTGTGCTGTGCTGTATGAGTGAGATAGCAGAGTGTAGAAAAGGCTGTGCTATGCTGTATCAGTAAGATAGCAGAGTGTAGATAAGGCTGTGCTGTATGAGTAAGATAGCAGAGTGTAGATAAGGCAGTGCTGTATCAGTGAGATAGCAGAGTGTAGATAAGGGTGTGCTGTATCCGTGAGATAGCAGTGTGTAGAAAAGGCTGTGCTGTATGAGTAAGATAGCAGAGTGTAGATAAGGGTGTGCTGTGCTGTATCAGTAAGATAACATAGTGTAGACAAGGGTGTGCTGTGCCTGTATCAGTAAGATAGCATAGTGTAGATAAGGCAGTGCTGTATCAGTAAGATAGCAGAGTGTAGATAAGGGTGTGCTGTGCTGTATCAGTAAGATAACATAGTGTAGACAAGGGTGTTCTGTGCTGTATCAGTAAGATAGAAGAGTGTAGACAAGGGTGTGCTGTGCTGTATCAGTAAGATAACATAGTGTAGATAAGGGTGTGCTGTGCTGTATCAGTAAGATAACATAGTGTAGACAAGGGTGTGCTGTGCTGTATCAGTAAGATAGCAGAGTGTAAACAAGGCTGTGCTGAGCTATATCAGTAAGATAGCAGATAGTAAATAAAGCAGTGCTGTATCAGTAAGATAGCAGACTATAGACAAGTCTGTGCTGTGCTGTATCAGTAAGATAGAAGAGTGTAGACAAGGCTGTGCTGTGCTGTATCAGTAAGATAGAAGAGTGTAGACAAGGGTGTGCTGTGCTGTATCGGTAAGATAGCAGAGTGTAGACAAGGGTGAGCTGTGCCTGTATCAGTGAGATAGAAGAGTGTAGACAAGGGTGTGCTGTGCTGTATCAGTAAGATAGAAGAGTGTAGACAAGGGTGTGCTGTGCTGTATCCGTAAGATAGCAGAGTGTAGACAAGGGTGTGCTGTGCTGTATCCGTAAGATAGAAGAGTGTAGACAAGGGTGTGCTGTGCTGTATCAGTAAGATAGAAGAGTGTAGACAAGGGTGTGCTGTGCAGTATCAGTAAGATAGAAGAGTGTAGACAAGGCTGAGCTGTATCAGTAAGATAGCAGAGTGTAGACAAGGCTGTGCTGTGCTGTATCAGTAAGATAGAAGAGTGTAGACAAGGCTGTGCTGTGCTGTATCAGTAAGATAGAAGAGTGTAGACAAGGCTGTGCTGTGCTGTATCAGTAAGATAGAAGAGTGTAGACAAGGCTGTGCTGTGCTGTATCAGTAAGATAGAAGAGTGTAGACAAGGCTGTGCTGTGCTGTATCAGTAAGATAGAAGAGTGTAGACAAGGCTGAGCTGTATCCGTAAGATAGAAGAGTGTAGACAAGGGTGTGCTGTGCTGTATCAGTAAGATAGCAGAGTGTAGACAAGGCTGTGCTGTGCTGTATCAGTAAGATAGAAGAGTGTAGACAAGGCTGTGCTGTGCTGTATCAGTAAGATAGAAGAGTGTAGACAAGGCTGTGCTGTGCTGTATCAGTAAGATAGAAGAGTGTAGACAAGGCTGTGCTGTGCTGTATCAGTAAGATAGAAGAGTGTAGACAAGGGTGTGCTGTGCTGTATCAGTAAGATAGAAGAGTGTAGACAAGGGTGTGCTGTGCTGTATCAGTAAGATAGAAGAGTGTAGACAAGGCTGTGCTGTGCTGTATCAGTAAGATAGAAGAGTGTAGACAAGGGTGTGCTGTGCTGTATCAGTAAGATAGCAGAGTGTAGACAAGGCTGTGCTGTGCTGTATCAGTAAGATAGAAGAGTGTAGACAAGGGTGTGCTGTGCTGTATCAGTAAGATAGAAGAGTGTAGACAAGGGTGTGCTGTGCTGTATCAGTAAGATAGCAGAGTGTAGACAAGGCTGTGCTGTGCTGTATCAGTAAGATAGAAGAGTGTAGACAAGGGTGTGCTGTGCTGTATCAGTAAGATAGAAGAGTGTAGACAAGGCTGTGCTGTGCTGTATCAGTAAGATAGAAGAGTGTAGACAAGGGTGTGCTGTGCTGTATCAGTAAGATAGCAGAGTGTAGACAAGGCTGTGCTGTGCTGTATCAGTAAGATAGAAGAGTGTAGACAAGGCTGTGCTGTGCTGTATCAGTAAGATAGAAGAGTGTAGACAAGGCTGTGCTGTGCTGTATCAGTAAGATAGAAGAGTGTAGACAAGGCTGTGCTGTGCTGTATCAGTAAGATAGAAGAGTGTAGACAAGGGTGTGCTGTGCTGTATCAGTAAGATAGCAGAGTGTAGACAAGGCTGTGCTGTGCTGTATCAGTAAGATAGAAGAGTGTAGACAAGGGTGTGCTGTGCTGTATCAGTAAGATAGAAGAGTGTAGACAAGGCTGTGCTGTGCTGTATCAGTAAGATAGAAGAGTGTAGACAAGGGTGTGCTGTGCTGTATCAGTAAGATAGAAGAGTGTAGACAAGGGTGTGCTGTGCTGTATCAGTAAGATAGCAGAGTGTAGACAAGGCTGTGCTGTGCTGTATCAGTAAGATAGAAGAGTGTAGACAAGGGTGTGCTGTGCTGTATCAGTAAGATAGAAGAGTGTAGACAAGGCTGTGCTGTGCTGTATCAGTAAGATAGAAGAGTGTAGACAAGGGTGTGCTGTGCTGTATCAGTAAGATAGCAGAGTGTAGACAAGGCTGTGCTGTGCTGTATCAGTAAGATAGAAGAGTGTAGACAAGGCTGTGCTGTGCTGTATCAGTGAGATAGAAGAGTGTAGACAAGGCTGTGCGGTGCTGTATCAGTAAGATAGCAGAGTGTAGACAAGGCTGTGCTGTGCTGTATCAGTAAGATAGAAGAGTGTAGACAAGGGTGTGCTGTGCTGTGCTGTGCTGTATGAGTAAGATAAGAGAGTGTAGATAAGGCTGTGCTGTGCTGTATCAGTAAGATAGCAGAGTGTAGACAAGGCTGAGCTGTGCTGTTTGAGTAAGATAGCAGAATGTAGACAAGGTTGTGCTGTGATGTATCAGTAAGATAGCAGAGTGTAGATAAGGCTGTGCTGTGCTGTATCAGTGAGATAGCAGAGTGTAGAAAACGCTGTGCTGTATCAGTAAGATAGCAAAGTGTAGATAAGAGTGTGCTGTGCTGTATCAGTAAGATAGTAGATAATGCTGTGCTGTGCTGTATCAGGGAGATAGCTGAGTGTAGACAAGGCTGTGCTGTGCTGTATCAGTAAGATAGCAGAGTGTAGATAAGGCTGTGCTGTGCTGTATCAGTGAGATAGCAGAGTGTAGAAAACGCTGTGCTGTATCAGTAAGATAGCAAAGTGTAGATAAGAGTGTGCTGTGCTGTATCAGTAAGATAGTAGATAATGCTGTGCTGTGCTGTATCAGGGAGATAGCTGAGTGTAGATAAGGCAGAGCTGTGGTGAATCAGTAAGATTACAGAGTGGAGATAAGGGTGTGCTGTGCTGTATCAGTAAGATAGCAGAGTGGAGATAAGGGTGTGCTGTGCTATATCAATGTGATAGCAGACTATAGACAAGGCTTTGCTGTGCTGTATCAGTATTATAGCAGAGTGTAGACAAGGCTGAGCTCTGCTGTGTCAGTGAGATAGCAGAGTGTAGACAAGGTTGTGCTGTGCTGTATTAGTAAGATAGCAGAGTGTAGACAAGGTTGTGCTGAGCTGTATTAGTAAGATAGCAGAGTGTAGACAAGGATGTGCTGTGCTGTATCAGTAAGATAGCAGAGTGTAGACAAGGGTGTGCTGTGCTGTATCAGTAAGATAGAAGAGTGTAGACAAGGCTGTGCTGTGCTGTATCAGTAAGATAGAAGAGTGTAGACAAGGCTGTGCTGTATCAGTATGATAGAAGAGTGTAGGCAAGGCTGTGCTGTGTCAGTAAGATAGCAGAGTGTAGACAAGGCTGTGCTGTGCTGTATCAGTGAGATAGAAGAGTGTAGACATGGCTGTGCTGTATCAGTATGATAGAAGAGTGTAGGCAAGGCTGTGCTGTGTCAGTAAGATAGCAGAGTGTAGACAAGGCTGTGCTGTGCTGTATCAGTGAGATAGCAGTGTAGACAAGGCTGTGCTGTGCTGTATGAGTAAGATAGCAGTGTAGACA
Organism: Eledone cirrhosa; assembly: GCA_964016885.1. Taxonomy (NCBI): domain Eukaryota; kingdom Metazoa; phylum Mollusca; class Cephalopoda; order Octopoda; family Eledonidae; genus Eledone; species Eledone cirrhosa. The sequence continues at coordinate 33,213,913 of OZ024758.1, read as the reverse complement.
AGGCTGTGCTGTGCTGTATGAGTAAGATAGCAGTGTAGACAAGGCTGTGCTGTGCTGTATCAGTGAAAGAGCAGAGTGTAGACAAGGTTGTGGTGTGCTGTATCAGTAAGATAGCAGATTGTAGACAAGGCTGTGCTGTATCAGTGAGAGAGCAGAGTGTTGATATGGCTGTGCTGTATCAGTAAGATAGCCGAGTGTAGATAAAGCTGTGCTGTGCTGTATAAATGAGATAGCGGAGTGTAGATAAGGGTGTGCTCTATGAGTGAGATAGCAGAGCGTAAAGGCTGTGCTGAGCTGTATGAGTGAGATAATAGAGAGTAGATAAGGCTGTGCTGTGCTCTATCAGTAAGACAGCAATCTGTGGTTAAGGCTGTGCTGTATCAGTAAGAAAGAAGAGTGTAGATAAGACTGTGCCTTATGAGAGTGAGACAAAAGAGTGTAGATAAGGCTGTGCTGAGCTGTATGAGTGAGATAATAGAGAGTAGATAGGGCTGTGCTGTATGTACTGTATCAGTAAGATAGCAGAGTGTGGCTAAGGCTGTGCTGAATCAGTAAGATAGCAGAGTGTAGATAGAGTTGTGCTTTGCTGTATGAGTGAGATAGCAGAGTGAAAATAAGGGTATGCTTTGCTGTATGAGTGAGATAGCAGGGTGTGGCTAAGGATGTGCTGTATGAGTGAGATAGCAGAGTGTAGACAAAGCTGCGCTGTATCAGTAAGATAGCAGAGTGTAGATAAGGCTGTGCTGTATCAGTGAGATAGCAGAGTGTAGATAAGGCTGTGCTGTATCAGTGAGATAGCAGAGTGTAGATAAGGCTGTGCTGTATCAGTGAGATAGCAGAGTGTAGATAAGACTGTGCTGTATCAGTGAGATAGCAGAGTGTAGATAAGACTCTGCTGAGCCGTATGAGTGAGATAGTAGAGTGTATATCAGGCTGTGCTGTATCAGTGAGATAGCAGAGTGTAGATAAGACTCTGCTGAGCCGTATGAGTGAGATAGCAGAGTGTAGATAAGGCTGTGCTGTATCAATGAGATAGCAGAGTGTAGATAAGACTCTGCTGAGCCGTATGAGTGAGATAGCAGAGTGTAGATAAGGCTGTGCTGTATCAATGAGATAGCAGAGTGTAGATAAGACTGTGCTGTATCAGTGAGATAGCAGAGTGTAGATAAGACTCTGCTGAGCCGTATGAGTGAGATAGTAGAGTGTATATCAGGCTGTGCTGTATCAGTGAGATAGCAGAGTGTAGATAAGACTCTGCTGAGCCGTATGAGTGAGATAGTAGAGTGTATATCAGGCTGTGCTGTATCAGTGAGATAGCAGAGTGTAGATAAGACTCTGCTGAGCCGTATGAGTGAGATAGTAGAGTGTATATCAGGCTGTGCTGTGTTGTATCAGTAAGATAGCAGAGTGTAGACAAGGCTGAGCTGTGCTATATCGGTGAGATAGCCGTGATACTAAGGTACTGGTCTACAATAGCTCTAACACTAAGGTACTGGTCTACAATAGCTCTAACACTAAGGTACTGGTCTACAATAGCTCTAACACTAAGGTACTGGTCTACAATAGCTCTAACACTAAGGTACTGGTCTACAATAGCCGTGACACTAAGTTACTTACTGGTCTACAGTAGCTGTGATACTAACATACTGGTCTACAATAGCCATGACACTAAGGTACTGGTCTACAATAGCTGTACAATAGCTGTGACACTAAGGTACTGGTCTACAATAGCTGTACAATAGCCATGACACTAAGGTACTGGTCTACAATAGCTGTACAATAGCCATGACACTAAGGTACTGGTCTACAATAGCTGTACAATAGCTGTGACACTAAGGTACTGGTCTACAATAGCTGTACAATAGCCGTGACACTAAGGTACTAGTCTACAATAGCTGTAACACTAAGGTACTGGACTACAATAGCTGTGACACTAAGGTACTAGTCTACAACAGCTGTGACACTAAGATACTGGTCTACAACAGTTGTGCCACTAAGGTACTGGTCTACAATAGCTGTGACACTAAGGTACTGGTCTATACTAGCTGTGACACTAAGGTACTGGTCTACACTAGCCGTGACACTAAGGTACTGGTCTACAATAGCTGTGCCACTAAGGTACTGGTCTACAATAGCTGTGACACTAAGGTACTGGTCTACAATAGCTGTGACACTAAGGTACTGGTCTACAATAGCTGTGCCACTAAGGTACTGGTCTACAATAGCTGTGCCACTAAGGTACTGGACTACAATAGCTGTGCCACTAAGGTACTGGTCTACAATAGCTGTGCCACTAAGGTACTGGTCTACAATAGCTGTGACACTAAGGTACTGGACTACAATAGCTGTGCCACTAAGGTACTGGTCTACAATAGCTGTGCCACTAAGGTACTGGACTACAATAGCTGTGCCACTAAGGTACTGGTCTACAATAGCTGTGACACTAAGGTACTGGTCTACAATAGCTGTGCCACTAAGGTACTGGTCTACAATAGCTGTGCCACTAAGGTACTGGTCTACAATAGCTGTGCCACTAAGGTACTGGTCTACAATAGCTGTGACACTAAGGTACTGGTCTATACTAGCTGTGACACTAAGGTACTGGTCTACAATAGCTGTGACACTAAGGTACTGGTCTACAATAGCTGTAACACTAAGGTACTGGTCTACAATAGCTGTGACACTAAGGTACTGGTCTACAATAGCTGTACAATAGCCGTGACACTAAGGTACTGGTTTACAATAGCTGTAACACTAAGGTACTAGTCTACAATAGCTGTGACACTAAGGTACTCGTCTATAATAGCTGTGACACTAAGGTACTGGTCTATAATAGCCGTGACACTAAGGTACTGGTCTACAATAGCTGTGACACTAAGGTACTGGTCTACAATAGGTGTGATACTAAGGTACTGGTCTACTTCATAGCTGTAACACTAAGGTACTGGTCTACAATAGCCGTGACACTAAGATACTGGTCTACAATAGCTGTGACACTAAGGTACTGGTCTACAATAGCTGTGACACTAAGGTACTGGTCTACAATAACTGTAACACTAAGGTACTAGTCTACAATAGCTGTAACACTAAAGTACTGGTCTACAATAGCTGTGACACTAAGGTACTGGTCTACAATAGCTGTGACACTAAGGTACTAGTCTACAATAGCTGTAACACTAAGGTACTGGTCTACAATAGCTGTGACACTAAGGTACTGGTCTACTTCATAGCTGTAACACTAAGGTACTGGTCTACAATAGCTGTGACACTAAGGTACTGGTCTACAATAGCTGTGACACTAAGGTACTGGTCTATAATAGCTGTAACACTAAGGTACTGGTCTACAATAGCTGTGACATTAAGGTACTGGTCTACAATAGCTGTAACACTAAGGTACTGGTCTACAATAGCAGTGACACTAAGGTACTGGTCTACAATAGCTGTGACACTAAGGTACTGGTCTACAATAGCTGTAACACTAAGGTACTGGTCTACAATAGCTGTAACACTAATGTACTGGTCTACAATAGCTGTAACAGTAAGGTACTGGTCTACAATAGCCATAACACTAAGGTCCTGGTCTACAATTGCCTTGACACTAAGATACTGGTCTACAATAGCTGTGACACTAAGGTACTGGTCTACAATAGCTGTGACACTAAGGTACTGGTCTACAATAGCTGTGACACTAAGGTACTGGTCTACAATAGCTGTGACACTAAGGTACTGGTCTACAATAGCTGTGACACTAAGGTTCTGGTCTACAATAGCTGTGACATTAAGGTACTGGTCTACAATAGCTGTAACACTAAGGTACTGGTCTACAATAGCAGTGACACTAAGGTACTGTGGTACAATAGCCTTGACACTAAGGTACTGGTCTACAATAGCTGTGACACTAAGGTACTGGTCTACAATAGCTGTAACACTAAGGTACTGGTCTACAATAGCTGTGACACTAAGGTACTGGTCTACAATAGCTGGGACACTAAGGTACTGGTCTACAATAGCTGTGACACTAAGGTACTGGTCTATACTAGCTGTGACACTAAGGTACTGGTCTACAATAGCAGTGACACTAAGGTCCTGGTCTACAATAGCTGTAACACTAAGGTACTGGTCTACAATAGCAGTGACACTAAGGTCCTGGTCTACAATAGCTGTGACACTAAGGTACTGGTCTACAATAGCTGTGACACTAAGGTACTGGTCTACAATAGCTGTAACACTAAGGTACTGGTCTAGAATAGCTGTGAGACTAAGGTACTGGTCTACAATAGCTGTGCCACTAAGGTACTGGTCTACAATAGCTGTAACACTAAGGTACTGGTCTATACTAGCTGTGACACTAAGGTACTGGTCTACACTAGCCGTGACACTAAGGTACTGGTCTCCAATAGCTGTGACACTAAGGTACTGGTCTACAATAGCTGTGACACTAAGGTAGTGGTCTACAATAGCTGTAACACTAAGGTACTGGTCTACAATAGCTGTGACACTAAGGTACTGGTCTACAATAGCTGTGCCACTAAGGTACTGGTCTACAATAGCTGTGACACTAAGGTACTGGTCTATACTAGCTGTGACACTAAGGTACTGGTCTACACTAGCCGTGACTCTAAGGTACTGGTCTACAATAGCTGTAACGCTAAGGTACTGCTCTACAATAGCTGTGACACTAAGGTACTGGTCTACAATAGCTGTAACACTAAGGTACTGGTCTACAATAGCCGTGACACTAAGGTACTGGTTTACAATAGCTGTGACACTAAGGTACTGGTCTACAATAGCTGTACAATAGCCGTGACACTAAGGTACTGGTCTATAATAGCTGTACAATAGCCGTGACACTAAGGTACTGGTCTACTTGATAGCTGTGACACTAAGGCACTGGTCTACAATAGCCGTACCACTAAGGTACTGGTCTACAACAGCTGTGTCACTAAGGTACTGGTCTACAATAGCCGTGACACTAAGGTACTGGTCTACAATAGCTGTGACACTAAGGTACTGGTCTACAATAGCTGTGACACTAAGGTACTGGTCTATACTAGCTGTGACACTAAGGTACTGGTCTATACTAGCTGTGACACTAAGGTACTGGTCTACACTAGCCGTGACACTAAGGTACTGGTCTACAATAGCTGTAACACTAAGGTACTGGTCTACAATAGCTGTGACACTAAGGTACTGGTCTATACTAGCTGTGACACTAAGGTACTGGTCTACACTAGCCGTGACACTCAGGTACTGGTCTACAATAGCTGTGACACTCAGGTACTGGTCTACAATAGCTGTGCCACTAAGGTACTGGACTACAATAGCTGTGCCACTAAGGTACTGGTCTACAATAGCTGTAACACTAAGGTACTGCTCTACAATAGCTGTAACACTAAGGTACTGGTCTACAATAGCTGTGACACTAAGGTACTGGTCTACACTAGCCGTGACACTAAGGTACTGGTCTACAATAGCTGTAACACTAAGGTACTGCTCTACAATAGCTGTAACACTAAGGTACTGGACTACAATAGCTGTGACACTAAGGTACTAGTCTACAACAGCTGTGACACTAAGATACTGGTCTACAACAGTTGTGCCACTAAGGTACTGGTCTACAATAGCTGTGACACTAAGGTACTGGTCTATACTAGCTGTGACACTAAGGTACTGGTCTACACTAGCCGTGACACTAAGGTACTGGTCTACAATAGCTGTGCCACTAAGGTACTGGTCTACAATAGCTGTGACACTAAGGTACTGGTCTACAATAGCTGTGACACTAAGGTACTGGTCTACAATAGCTGTGCCACTAAGGTACTGGTCTACAATAGCTGTGCCACTAAGGTACTGGACTACAATAGCTGTGCCACTAAGGTACTGGTCTACAATAGCTGTGCCACTAAGGTACTGGTCTACAATAGCTGTGACACTAAGGTACTGGACTACAATAGCTGTGCCACTAAGGTACTGGTCTACAATAGCTGTGCCACTAAGGTACTGGACTACAATAGCTGTGCCACTAAGGTACTGGTCTACAATAGCTGTGACACTAAGGTACTGGTCTACAATAGCTGTGCCACTAAGGTACTGGTCTACAATAGCTGTGCCACTAAGGTACTGGTCTACAATAGCTGTGCCACTAAGGTACTGGTCTACAATAGCTGTGACACTAAGGTACTGGTCTATACTAGCTGTGACACTAAGGTACTGGTCTACAATAGCTGTGACACTAAGGTACTGGTCTACAATAGCTGTAACACTAAGGTACTGGTCTACAATAGCTGTGACACTAAGGTACTGGTCTACAATAGCTGTACAATAGCCGTGACACTAAGGTACTGGTTTACAATAGCTGTAACACTAAGGTACTAGTCTACAATAGCTGTGACACTAAGGTACTCGTCTATAATAGCTGTGACACTAAGGTACTGGTCTATAATAGCCGTGACACTAAGGTACTGGTCTACAATAGCTGTGACACTAAGGTACTGGTCTACAATAGGTGTGATACTAAGGTACTGGTCTACTTCATAGCTGTAACACTAAGGTACTGGTCTACAATAGCCGTGACACTAAGATACTGGTCTACAATAGCTGTGACACTAAGGTACTGGTCTACAATAGCTGTGACACTAAGGTACTGGTCTACAATAACTGTAACACTAAGGTACTAGTCTACAATAGCTGTAACACTAAAGTACTGGTCTACAATAGCTGTGACACTAAGGTACTGGTCTACAATAGCTGTGACACTAAGGTACTAGTCTACAATAGCTGTAACACTAAGGTACTGGTCTACAATAGCTGTGACACTAAGGTACTGGTCTACTTCATAGCTGTAACACTAAGGTACTGGTCTACAATAGCTGTGACACTAAGGTACTGGTCTACAATAGCTGTGACACTAAGGTACTGGTCTACAATAGCTGTAACACTAAGGTACTGGTCTACAATAGCTGTAACACTAATGTACTGGTCTACAATAGCTGTAACAGTAAGGTACTGGTCTACAATAGCCATAACACTAAGGTCCTGGTCTACAATTGCCTTGACACTAAGATACTGGTCTACAATAGCTGTGACACTAAGGTACTGGTCTACAATAGCTGTGACACTAAGGTACTGGTCTACAATAGCTGTGACACTAAGGTACTGGTCTACAATAGCTGTGACACTAAGGTACTGGTCTACAATAGCTGTGACACTAAGGTTCTGGTCTACAATAGCTGTGACATTAAGGTACTGGTCTACAATAGCTGTAACACTAAGGTACTGGTCTACAATAGCAGTGACACTAAGGTACTGCTGTACAATAGCCTTGACACTAAGGTACTGGTCTACAATAGCTGTGACACTAAGGTACTGGTCTACAATAGCTGTAACACTAAGGTACTGGTCTACAATAGCTGTGACACTAAGGTACTGGTCTACAATAGCTGGGACACTAAGGTACTGGTCTACAATAGCTGTGACACTAAGGTACTGGTCTATACTAGCTGTGACACTAAGGTACTGGTCTACAATAGCAGTGACACTAAGGTCCTGGTCTACAATAGCTGTAACACTAAGGTACTGGTCTACAATAGCAGTGACACTAAGGTCCTGGTCTACAATAGCTGTGACACTAAGGTACTGGTCTACAATAGCTGTGACACTAAGGTACTGGTCTACAATAGCTGTAACACTAAGGTACTGGTCTAGAATAGCTGTGAGACTAAGGTACTGGTCTACAATAGCTGTGCCACTAAGGTACTGGTCTACAATAGCTGTAACACTAAGGTACTGGTCTATACTAGCTGTGACACTAAGGTACTGGTCTACACTAGCCGTGACACTAAGGTACTGGTCTCCAATAGCTGTGACACTAAGGTACTGGTCTACAATAGCTGTGACACTAAGGTAGTGGTCTACAATAGCTGTAACACTAAGGTACTGGTCTACAATAGCTGTGACACTAAGGTACTGGTCTACAATAGCTGTGCCACTAAGGTACTGGTCTACAATAGCTGTGACACTAAGGTACTGGTCTATACTAGCTGTGACACTAAGGTACTGGTCTACACTAGCCGTGACTCTAAGGTACTGGTCTACAATAGCTGTAACGCTAAGGTACTGCTCTACAATAGCTGTGACACTAAGGTACTGGTCTACAATAGCTGTAACACTAAGGTACTGGTCTACAATAGCCGTGACACTAAGGTACTGGTTTACAATAGCTGTGACACTAAGGTACTGGTCTACAATAGCTGTACAATAGCCGTGACACTAAGGTACTGGTCTATAATAGCTGTACAATAGCCGTGACACTAAGGTACTGGTCTACTTGATAGCTGTGACACTAAGGCACTGGTCTACAATAGCCGTACCACTAAGGTACTGGTCTACAACAGCTGTGTCACTAAGGTACTGGTCTACAATAGCCGTGACACTAAGGTACTGGTCTACAACAGCTGTGACACTAAGGTACTGGTCTACAATAGCTGTGACACTAAGGTACTGGTCTATACTAGCTGTGACACTAAGGTACTGGTCTATACTAGCTGTGACACTAAGGTACTGGTCTACACTAGCCGTGACACTAAGGTACTGGTCTACAATAGCTGTAACACTAAGGTACTGGTCTACAATAGCTGTGACACTAAGGTACTGGTCTATACTAGCTGTGACACTAAGGTACTGGTCTACACTAGCCGTGACACTCAGGTACTGGTCTACAATAGCTGTGACACTCAGGTACTGGTCTACAATAGCTGTGCCACTAAGGTACTGGACTACAATAGCTGTGCCACTAAGGTACTGGTCTACAATAGCTGTAACACTAAGGTACTGCTCTACAATAGCTGTAACACTAAGGTACTGGTCTACAATAGCTGTGACACTAAGGTACTGGTCTACACTAGCCGTGACACTAAGGTACTGGTCTACAATAGCTGTAACACTAAGGTACTGCTCTACAATAGCTGTAACACTAAGGTACTGGTCTACAATAGCTGTGACACTAAGGTACTGGTCTACACTAGCCGTGACACTAAGGTACTGGTCTACAATAGCTGTAACACTAAGGTACTGGTCTACAATAGCTGTGACACTAAGGTACTGGTCTACAATAGCTGTACAATAGCCGTGACACTAAGGTACTGGTTTACAATAGCTGTAACACTAAGGTACTAGTCTACAATAGCTGTGACACTAAGGTACTCGTCTATAATAGCTGTGACACTAAGGTACTGGTCTATAATAGCCGTGACACTAAGGTACTGGTCTACAATAGCTGTGACACTAAGGTACTGGTCTACAATAGGTGTGATACTAAGGTACTGGTCTACTTCATAGCTGTAACACTAAGGTACTGGTCTACAATAGCCGTGACACTAAGATACTGGTCTACAATAGCTGTGACACTAAGGTACTGGTCTACAATAGCTGTGACACTAAGGTACTGGTCTACAATAACTGTAACACTAAGGTACTAGTCTACAATAGCTGTAACACTAAAGTACTGGTCTACAATAGCTGTGACACTAAGGTACTGGTCTACAATAGCTGTGACACTAAGGTACTAGTCTACAATAGCTGTAACACTAAGGTACTGGTCTACAATAGCTGTGACACTAAGGTACTGGTCTACTTCATAGCTGTAACACTAAGGTACTGGTCTACAATAGCTGTGACACTAAGGTACTGGTCTACAATAGCTGTGACACTAAGGTACTGGTCTACAATAGCTGTAACACTAAGGTACTGGTCTACAATAGCTGTAACACTAATGTACTGGTCTACAATAGCTGTAACAGTAAGGTACTGGTCTACAATAGCCATAACACTAAGGTCCTGGTCTACAATTGCCTTGACACTAAGATACTGGTCTACAATAGCTGTGACACTAAGGTACTGCTGTACAATAGCCTTGACACTAAGGTACTGGTCTACACTAGCCGTGACACTAAGGTACTGGTCTACAATAGCTGTAACACTAAGGTACTGGTCTACAATAGCTGTAACACTAATGTACTGGTCTACAATAGCTGTGACACTAAGGTACTGGTCTACTTCATAGCTGTAACACTAAGGTACTGGTCTACAATAGCTGTGACACTAAGGTTCTGGTCTACAATAGCTGTGACATTAAGGTACTGGTCTACAATAGCTGTAACACTAAGGTACTGGTCTACAATAGCAGTGACACTAAGGTACTGCTGTACAATAGCCTTGACACTAAGGTACTGGTCTACAATAGCTGTGACACTAAGGTACTGGTCTACAATAGCTGTAACACTAAGGTACTGGTCTACAATAGCTGTGACACTAAGGTACTGGTCTACAATAGCTGGGACACTAAGGTACTGGTCTACAATAGCTGTGACACTAAGGTACTGGTCTATACTAGCTGTGACACTAAGGTACTGGTCTACAATAGCAGTGACACTAAGGTCCTGGTCTACAATAGCTGTAACACTAAGGTACTGGTCTACAATAGCAGTGACACTAAGGTCCTGGTCTACAATAGCTGTGACACTAAGGTACTGGTCTACAATAGCTGTGACACTAAGGTACTGGTCTACAATAGCTGTAACACTAAGGTACTGGTCTAGAATAGCTGTGAGACTAAGGTACTGGTCTACAATAGCTGTGCCACTAAGGTACTGGTCTACAATAGCTGTAACACTAAGGTACTGGTCTATACTAGCTGTGACACTAAGGTACTGGTCTACACTAGCCGTGACACTAAGGTACTGGTCTCCAATAGCTGTGACACTAAGGTACTGGTCTACAATAGCTGTGACACTAAGGTAGTGGTCTACAATAGCTGTAACACTAAGGTACTGGTCTACAATAGCTGTGACACTAAGGTACTGGTCTACAATAGCTGTGCCACTAAGGTACTGGTCTACAATAGCTGTGACACTAAGGTACTGGTCTATACTAGCTGTGACACTAAGGTACTGGTCTACACTAGCCGTGACTCTAAGGTACTGGTCTACAATAGCTGTAACGCTAAGGTACTGCTCTACAATAGCTGTGACACTAAGGTACTGGTCTACAATAGCTGTAACACTAAGGTACTGGTCTACAATAGCCGTGACACTAAGGTACTGGTTTACAATAGCTGTGACACTAAGGTACTGGTCTACAATAGCTGTACAATAGCCGTGACACTAAGGTACTGGTCTATAATAGCTGTACAATAGCCGTGACACTAAGGTACTGGTCTACTTGATAGCTGTGACACTAAGGCACTGGTCTACAATAGCCGTACCACTAAGGTACTGGTCTACAACAGCTGTGTCACTAAGGTACTGGTCTACAATAGCCGTGACACTAAGGTACTGGTCTACAACAGCTGTGACACTAAGGTACTGGTCTACAATAGCTGTGACACTAAGGTACTGGTCTATACTAGCTGTGACACTAAGGTACTGGTCTATACTAGCTGTGACACTAAGGTACTGGTCTACACTAGCCGTGACACTAAGGTACTGGTCTACAATAGCTGTAACACTAAGGTACTGGTCTACAATAGCTGTGACACTAAGGTACTGGTCTATACTAGCTGTGACACTAAGGTACTGGTCTACACTAGCCGTGACACTCAGGTACTGGTCTACAATAGCTGTGACACTCAGGTACTGGTCTACAATAGCTGTGCCACTAAGGTACTGGACTACAATAGCTGTGCCACTAAGGTACTGGTCTACAATAGCTGTAACACTAAGGTACTGCTCTACAATAGCTGTAACACTAAGGTACTGGTCTACAATAGCTGTGACACTAAGGTACTGGTCTACACTAGCCGTGACACTAAGGTACTGGTCTACAATAGCTGTAACACTAAGGTACTGCTCTACAATAGCTGTAACACTAAGGTACTGGTCTACAATAGCTGTGACACTAAGGTACTGGTCTACACTAGCCGTGACACTAAGGTACTGGTCTACAATAGCTGTAACACTAAGGTACTGCTCTACAATAGCTGTAACACTAAGGTACTGGTCTACAATAGCTGTGCCACTAAGGTACTGGTCTACAATAGCTGTAACACTAAGGTACTGCTCTACAATAGCTGTAACACTAAGGTACTGGTCTACAATAGCTGTAACACTAAGGTACTGCTCTACAATAGCTGTAACACTAAGGTACTGGTCTACAATAGCCGTGACACTAAGGTACTGGTTTACAATAGCTGTGACACTAAGGTACTGGTCTACAATAGCTGTACAATAGCCGTGACACTAAGGTACTGGTCTATAATAGCTGTACAATAGCCGTGACACTAAGGTACTGGTCTACTTGATAGCTGTGACACTAAGGTACTGGTCTACAATAGCTGTGACACTAAGGTACTGGTCTACAATAGCCGTACCACTAAGGTACTGGTCTACAATAGCCGTGACACTAAGGTACTGGTCTACAATAGCCGTGACACTAAGGTACTGGTCTACAATAGCTGTGCCACTCAGATACTGGTCTACAATAGCCGTGACACTAAGGTACTGGTCTACAATAGCTGTGACACTAAGGTACTGGTCTACAATACCCGTGACACTAAGGTACTGGTCTACAATACCCGTGACACTAAGGTACTGGTCTACAATACCCGTGACACTAAGGTCCTGGTCTACAATAGCCGTGACACTAAGGTACTGGTTTACAATAGCCGTGACACTAAGGTACTGGTCTACAATAGCTGTGACACTCAGGTACTGGTCTACAATAGCTGTGACACTAAGGTCCTGGTCTACAATAGCCGTAACACTAAGGTACTGGTCTACAATAGCCGTAACACTAAGTACTGGTCTACAATAGCCGTGACACTAAGGTACTGGTCTACAATAGCTGTAACACTAAGGTACTGGTCTACAATAGCTGTGACACTCAGGTACTGGTCTACAATAGCTGTGACACTCAGGTACTGGTCTACAATAGCTGTGACACTAAGGTCCTGGTCTACAATAGCCGTGACACTAAGGTACTGGTTTACAATAGCTGTGACACTAAGGTACTGGTCTACAATAGCTGTACAATAGCCGTGACACTAAGGTACTGGTCTATAATAGCTGTACAATAGCCGTGACACTAAGGTACTGGTCTACTTGATAGCTGTGACACTAAGGTACTGGTCTACAATAGCTGTGACACTAAGGTACTGGTCTACAATAGCCGTACCACTAAGGTACTGGTCTACAATAGCCGTGACACTAAGGTACTGGTCTACAATAGCCGTGACACTAAGGTACTGGTCTACAATAGCTGTGCCACTCAGATACTGGTCTACAATAGCCGTGACACTAAGGTACTGGTCTACAATAGCTGTGACACTAAGGTACTGGTCTACAATACCCGTGACACTAAGGTACTGGTCTACAATACCCGTGACACTAAGGTACTGGTCTACAATACCCGTGACACTAAGGTCCTGGTCTACAATAGCCGTGACACTAAGGTACTGGTTTACAATAGCCGTGACACTAAGGTACTGGTCTACAATAGCTGTGACACTCAGGTACTGGTCTACAATAGCTGTGACACTAAGGTCCTGGTCTACAATAGCCGTAACACTAAGGTACTGGTCTACAATAGCCGTAACACTAAGTACTGGTCTACAATAGCCGTGACACTAAGGTACTGGTCTACAATAGCTGTAACACTAAGGTACTGGTCTACAATAGCTGTGACACTCAGGTACTGGTCTACAATAGCTGTGACACTCAGGTACTGGTCTACAATAGCTGTGACACTAAGGTCCTGGTCTACAATAGCCGTAACACTAAGGTACTGGTCTACAATAGCCGTGACACTAAGGTACTGGTCTACAATAGCTGTGACACTAAGGTACTGGTCTACAATAGCTGTGACAGTCAGGTACTGGTCTACAATAGCTGTAACACTAAGGTACTGGTCTACAATAGCTGTGACACTCAGGTACTGGTCTACAATAGCTGTGACACTAAGGTACTGGTCTACAATAGCTGTGACACTAAGGTACTGGTCTACAATAGCTGTGACACTAAGGTACTGGTCTACAATAGCTGTAACACTAAGGTACTGGTCTAGAATAGCTGTGAGACTAAGGTATTGGTCTACAATAGCTGTAACACTAAGGTACTGGTCTACAATAGCTGTGACACTAAGGTAGTGGTCTACAATAGCTGTGACACTAAGGTACTGGTCTACAATAGCTGTGACACTAAGGTACTGGTCTACAATAGCCGTGACACTAAGGTACTAGTCTACAATAGCTGTGACACTAAGGTACTAGTCTACAATAGCTGTAACACTAAGGTACTGGTCTACAATAGCTGTGACACTAAGGTACTGGTCTACTTCATAGCTGTAACACTAAGGTACTGGTCTACAATAGCTGTGACACTAAGCTACTGATCTACAATAGCTGTGACACTAAGGTACTGGTCTATAATAGCTGTAACACTAAGGTACTGGTCTACAATAGCTGTGACATTAAGGTACTGGTCTACAATAGCTGTAACACTAAGGTACTGGTCTACAATAGCAGTGACACTAAGGTACTGGTCTACAATAGCTGTGACACTAAGGTACTGGTCTACAATAGCTGTAACACTAAGGTACTGGTCTACAATAGCTGTAACACTAAGGTACTGGTCTACAATAGCAGTGACACTAAGGTACTGGTCTACAATAGCTGTGACACTAAGGTACTGGTCTACAATAGCTGTAACACTAAGGTACTGGTCTACAATAGCTGTAACACTAAGGTACTGGTCTACAATAGCTGTGACATTAAGGTACTGGTCTACAATAGCCATAACACTAAGGTCCTGGTCTACAATTGCCTTGACACTAAGATACTGGTCTACAATAGCTGTGACACTAAGGTACTGGTCTACAATAGCTGTGACACTAAGGTACTGGTCTACAATAGCTGTGACACTAAGGTACTGGTCTACAATAGCTGTGACACTAAGGTTCTGGTCTACAATAGCTGTGACATTAAGGTACTGGTCTACAATAGCTGTAACACTAAGGTACTGGTCTACAATAGCAGTGACACTAAGGTACTGCTGTACAATAGCCTTGACACTAAGGTACTGGTCTACAATAGCTGTGACACTAAGGTACTGGTCTACAATAGCTGTAACACTAAGGTACTGGTCTACAATAGCTGTGACACTAAGGTACTGGTCTACAATAGCTGGGATACTAAGGTACTGGTCTACAATAGCTGTGACACTAAGGTACTGGTCTATACTAGCTGTGACACTAAGGTACTGGTCTACAATAGCAGTGACACTAAGGTCCTGGTCTACAATAGCTGTAACACTAAGGTACTGGTCTACAATAGCAGTGACACTAAGGTCCTGGTCTACAATAGCTGTGACACTAAGGTACTGGTCTACAATAGCTGTGACACTAAGGTACTGGTCTACAATAGCTGTAACACTAAGGTACTGGTCTAGAATAGCTGTGAGACTAAGGTACTGGTCTACAATAGCTGTGCCACTAAGGTACTGGTCTACAATAGCTGTAACACTAAGGTACTGGTCTATACTAGCTGTGACACTAAGGTACTGGTCTACACTAGCCGTGACACTAAGGTACTGGTCTCCAATAGCTGTGACACTAAGGTACTGGTCTACAATAGCTGTGGCACTAAGGTAGTGGTCTACAATAGCTGTAACACTAAGGTACTGGTCTACAATAGCTGTGACACTAAGGTACTGGTCTACAATAGCTGTGCCACTAAGGTACTGGTCTACAATAGCTGTGACACTAAGGTACTGGTCTATACTAGCTGTGACACTAAGGTACTGGTCTACACTAGCCGTGACTCTAAGGTACTGGTCTACAATAGCTGTAACGCTAAGGTACTGCTCTACAATAGCTGTGACACTAAGGTACTGGTCTACAATAGCTGTAACACTAAGGTACTGGTCTACAATAGCCGTGACACTAAGGTACTGGTTTACAATAGCTGTGACACTAAGGTACTGGTCTACAATAGCTGTACAATAGCCGTGACACTAAGGTACTGGTCTATAATAGCTGTACAATAGCCGTGACACTAAGGTACTGGTCTACTTGATAGCTGTGACACTAAGGCACTGGTCTACAATAGCCGTACCACTAAGGTACTGGTCTACAACAGCTGTGTCACTAAGGTACTGGTCTACAATAGCCGTGACACTAAGGTACTGGTCTACAATAGCTGTGACACTAAGGTACTGGTCTACAATAGCTGTGACACTAAGGTACTGGTCTACAATAGCTGTAACACTAAGGTACTGGTCTACAATAGCTGTGACATTAAGGTACTGGTCTACAATAGCTGTAACACTAAGGTACTGGTCTACAATAGCAGTGACACTAAGGTACTGCTGTACAATAGCCTTGACACTAAGGTACTGGTCTACAATAGCTGTGACACTAAGGTACTGGTCTACAATAGCTGTAACACTAAGGTACTGGTCTACAATAGCTGTAACACTAAGGTACTGGTCTACAATAGCTGTGACACTAAGGTACTGGTCTACAATAGCTGTGACACTAAGGTACTGGTCTACAATAGCTGTGACACTAAGGTACTGGTCTACAATAGCTGTGACACTAAGGTACTGGTCTACAATAGCTGTGCCACTAAGGTACTGGTCTACAATAGCTGTGACACTAAGGTACTGGTCTACAATAGCTGTAACACTAAGGTACTGCTCTACAATAGCTGTAACACTAAGGTACTGGTCTACAATAGCTGTGCCACTAAGGTACTGGTCTACAATAGCTGTAACACTAAGGTACTGCTCTACAATAGCTGTGACACTAAGGTACTGGTCTACAATAGCCGTGACACTAAGGTACTGGTCTACAATAGCCGTGACACTAAGGTACTGGTCTATACTAGCTGTGACACTAAGGTACTGGTCTATACTAGCTGTGACACTAAGGTACTGGTCTACACTAGCCGTGACACTAAGGTACTGGTCTACAATAGCTGTAACACTAAGGTACTGGTCTACAATAGCTGTGACACTAAGGTACTGGTCTATACTAGCTGTGACACTAAGGTACTGGTCTACACTAGCCGTGACACTAAGGTACTGGTCTACAATAGCTGTAACACTAAGGTACTGCTCTACAATAGCTGTAACACTAAGATACTGGTCTACAATAGCTGTGACACTAAGGTACTGGTCTACAATAGCTGTGACACTCAGGTACTGGTCTACAATAGCTGTGCCACTAAGGTACTGGACTACAATAGCTGTGCCACTAAGGTACTGGTCTACAATAGCTGTAACACTAAGGTACTGCTCTACAATAGCTGTAACACTAAGGTACTGGTCTACAATAGCTGTGACACTAAGGTACTGGTCTACACTAGCCGTGACACTAAGGTACTGGTCTACAATAGCTGTAACACTAAGGTACTGCTCTACAATAGCTGTAACACTAAGGTACTGGTCTACAATAGCTGTGACACTAAGGTACTGGTCTACACTAGCCGTGACACTAAGGTACTGGTCTACAATAGCTGTAACACTAAGGTACTGGTCTACAATAGCTGTAACACTAAGGTACTGGTCTACAATAGCTGTGACACTAAGGTACTGGTCTACAATAGCTGTGACACTAAGGTACTGCTCTACAATAGCTGTGACACTAAGGTACTGGTCTAGAATGGCTGTGACACTAAGGTACTGGTCTACAATAGCTGTGACACTAAGGTACTGGTCTACAATAGCTTTGACACTAAGGTACTGGTCTACAATAGCTGTGACACTAAGGTACTGGTCTACAATAGCTCTACAATAGCTTTGACACTAAGGTACTGGTCTACAATAGCCGTGACACTAAGGTACTGGTCTACAATAGCTGTACAATAGCTGTGACACTAAGGTACTGGTCTACAATAGCTGTACAATAGCTGTGACACTAAGGTACTGGTCTACAATAGCTGTAACACTAAGGTACTGGTCTACCTTAGGCCTGACACTAAGGTACTGGCCTACAATAGCTGTCACACTAAGTACTGGTCTCCAATAGCCGTGACACTAAGGTACTGGTCTACAATAGCTGTGACAGTAAGGTACTGGTCTACTTCATAGCTGTGTCGATATATTAACATTATACATAGCATGTAATGTCCCTCTGTGAGACATATAAGCTTTATCTATGTCAGTTAATCTGGCTAAGATATATGTTACACCTGCTACACAGTTGAATAGTTAACAGTAGGAATTATATCTAATTCTAAAACATATTGATTGAATAATAGACATATGTCCGATATTTCAAGTCCTATCCAAGCCTCAGCAAAGGCATGATGGATGCAAAACAGAATGTGTGTGTGTGTGTTTGTGTATGTGTATGTGTGTATGTGTATGTGTGTGTGTGTGTGTGTGTTTGTTTGTGTGTGTTTGTGTATGTGTGTTTGTTTGTGTATGTGTGTTTGTTTGTGTATGTGTGTGTGTGTATGTGTGTGTCTGTACGTATGTGTTTGTGTATGTGTGTTTGTGTATGTGTGTGTGTGTACAGACTTGGATGCACAAACAGCAGAAAGAAAAGAGTGATATATAAAAGGATAAAGAACCCATAACTCTTTGTGGAGTCGTAGAGGCACCATCATACGATGGGTCTAGGGAACACATAAACCTGTCAGAGCCCAACCCTCTTCAGGTCTGAAAACAGCAGATTTTTTTCATTTGAGAAAAAATCGACTCCAGTACTGAACTGGTACTTTTTTTTATCGACCTCGAAAGGATGAAAGGCAAAATTGACCCCGGCAGGATTTGAACTCAGAGAGGTGGGACAAATACTGTAAAGCATTCTATCCGACGTCTTAACAACTCTGCCATTTCATTACTTAAGAGTGATATATACTTTATTATAAGCTGGACCGCTGACTCAAGGGTTTGAAGTTTCATGCCTTTGAGCACTTATTGAAATGATTGACTGATGAGTTGGGATTGTCTGTGTTTATTCATTCTTTAATCGACTTTGGTTGTATATTTTTTATTCATTTTGTATGATTTTAGCCATATGGGACCCTTTTTTCAAACATATATATATATATATAGCGTTAACCTAATATATTATATGGTGGGTTATACCATATATGCGTTGGGATTTATTTTTCCTAGGTTTATGCTCTTACTTAACTAATTTATTTACATTATTCTTATGACTTATGGGCGGTGAATAGGCAGTATCGGTAGAGGGTCGGACGCCATGCTTTGACGTATAGAGTTACGGCCCTTGCCATTCTGAGTTCAAATCCTGCCGAGGTTAACTTTGCCTTTCATCCTTACGAGGTCGATAAAATAAAGTACCAGTAATGCACTGGGTAATTGCTGGCCTTGTGCCTAAAGTAGAAACAATTATTCTTAACTCTGAAGCCGAGAATCATTCGGTTTCCTAAATAGAATATTAGTCTACGACTCCATTTATACCATAAACATGACTTTGTCTTAGCGTGTAATTGTTCTCATCGGTCCACATAACGACATATTATCTTCACTTTTTTCCGTTCATTGCCTGGGAACGTCTTCATGAACCAAAGTATCGTCTTCCTGTTTTCCTCCGGTTGCAACGTTTTTTGAAATATTTACTTCTGCGTTCACAGATTGATTTTTTTTTAGTTTCAGAAGATCCCGTTAAGGGTGAAAGCAGCGATTCTTTGCTTAAACTTTAATCTGTTATTTTAATATATATATATATATATATATACACACACACACATATATATACATATATATATAACATTTATTAAGTTAAGTACTTTGACTGTTATTTATATAGTATATACAGGGTGTGGACGATATTTATTCGCAATTTTCAACTGCTAATTTTATGCAAATTTTTTTTACTTCCGTTGTCACTCATGCCTTCATAAAAACAGTGACTATATTTCCATTATTTATTTTCAGAATAATTGATTATGAATAATTTTGAACCTCCAAATTTGTGGAAGAGACACAGAGTTCTTCTTGTAATCCGCGCCAGGAGGACAAATAAGGAAATTTCAGATTTTATCAGCGTCAGCAGGAGAATGGTGGAAAAGGTCAGAAAGGAATTGGAAGATTCAGAATTCGACTACATCAGAGAGGAAAACACATGATCAAGGATCTGACGCCTTCAGAATGCCCGAGTTTATCGCTGAAGTTCAGGATATCATCAACAATGAACCTAGCAAGTCGATGTGTGATATTGCAAGGGAGAAAGGCGTGGATGAAAAGCTCATTAGGCTGGTGGTACATGAAGACATTTGCTACATTGCATACAAGATGAGGAAAGGACAATTTCTGTCAAAGGCGATGCAAGAAAAGCGACTGAAGCACGCAAAGAAGCTGATCAACAAGTTGAAACACCCACTGGAGCCAGACATGCTGTGGTTTTTCTCCGACGAGAAAAACTTCTGCCAAGACCAGGAGATCAACTCCCAGAACAACAGGTGGCTCGCTGTCTCATCCCAAAACATGCTGAGAGTCATGCAGACAAAGTTTCCAGTGACAACATTGGTCGTAGGTGTCGTCAGCAGTCAAGGTGACGTCTTGCCACCTCACTTCTTCCCTGAGAGCCTCAAGCTGAACACCGATGGCTACATCCGCGTTCTGAGCGAGGTGGTAAAGCCCTGGATCGACCAGGTAGCTGCAGGTAGGCTGTACGTGTGGCAGAAAGACTCAGTGCCCTGCCATACCAGCCGAAAGACCCAAGCCTGGCTGTCAGAGAACTTCGTCGACCACACTTCACCTGACATCTGGCCTCCCAGCTCGCCTGACGGCAACCCCCTCGACTTCTTTGTGTGGGGCGCAGTGGAACGAGACACCAACAGATCTAGCTGCAATACGAAAGACGATCTGAAGGCCAGGATCACAAGTGCCTTTAGGGGTCCAAGTTGGGGGACAGTGACGAAGGCCTGTAGCCAGTTCCGAGGCCGCCTTGAGGCCGTCATCAAAGCTAATGGCGGGTTTATCGAGTGAGATCGAAACAACAAATCATGAAGACAAACTGACCCAACTTTGATAAATATATCTTAAAAAATAAAACTACTGTGTTATTTTTTTTCATAGATAGTAATCTTGCGAACAAATATTGTCCGCCTCCTGTATATATATATATATATATATATACATAAGTAGAAGTTTTATTTACTTTGTTGGAAGTCCGACAACCATAAATGTTTATAAGTGATTTAGAGCACTCAACAAGTTAGTGGAGTAAATATTCAATGATATTAAATAAATGGAAACTGTATTTATAAAACCATATTTATTTTATTATATATATTTCAAGAGCAACCAAGACAATATTGGTACGCTTTCATCAGATAAAATACAAAGTTTGTTTTATAAATATAGAGAGAGACATACCCATGAAAATCATACCTTATCGGTTGGAAATTCACTGGATAGGGGAAATATATTAGGGATTATTCAAACTTATGTGTGAATATGCAAATGAATATGTAAATAATTGAAAAACAACCGTTTATTTAAATGACATTGGAGAAAGAGAGAGAAAAAAAAAATATTTCGAGAGAGATAGAGAGAAGAAATTAACAAGAGGATGAATAGAACTCATGTAACGTTAGTACGGGGAAATATATTTTAAGTATATATATAATGGTACGTGTATTTACGATTAATTAGTTGTTAAAATTATTTTCTAATAAAATATTTACTGTTATAAGTAGATAGAAAAATAAATAGAAAAATAGATAGAAAATAAATAGAAAAATAAATCAATAAAACAATAAATACATAAATAGATAAATAAATGGATAGATGGGTGTTATAGATAAATGTTTTAATGAGTTATGAGGGATATTGGTTTGTATTTAATGTAAGAAAAATATTAAGTAAAATTAAATTAAGTTAACTGAGTTAATAAGAATATTTATATTTATATATTTTAAAATGGGAAGATACAGCAAAAACGTCATCACCATGATGATATGCTGCTTTTAATTGACAATCATAGTAATTGTGAAATTAATAGAAAAAGAAAATCAATAATTTTTAACAGCTACAACCTTAAGTTAGAAATAGAGAATAACTATAAAATTGTTAACTTTTTAGACGTAACATTAAACCTTAGCACCAGGCTCTACTATTCATTCCATAAAATTAATGAGAATCTAAACTATGTAAGTTTTAACTCCAATCATCCTAGATCTATCAAGAACACTATTGTAAATTCTATCCAACAACGTATTTCATGCATCTCCGCTAATAAAAACATTTTTGACGATATTATAATGAAGCTTTAAATAGAGCAGGCTATATAAATAAGATTAAATACATCGACAACAGTGATAAGGCAAATAACCCAACTATTAATTATAATTACAATAAAAAATCTAACTTAAACTCTAAAACTAACAGAAGAAATAGAACTAGAAATATTATTTGGTACTCACCCCCATTCTCATTAAGCGTTAAAACACCTTTAGCAAAGTTATTCTTTAAAGCACTAGATAAATGTTTTCCTAAAGCCCATAGATACCACACTATCTTACTCTACTACTATGAACATAGCACAAAATATAAATAGAATCAATAATAGAAATTTATACCATAACCAAAATAGCAGTAATATCTCTAGCAACATCCAACATAATAGTACCATTCCAAATAACATCAACTCCGCAAAATGTAACTGTAGAATTAAATTAAACTCTCCTTTAAAAAAATAAGAGTTTAGATAAGGACGCGGTCTATAAATGCAGAGTCAAAACCAATGATAATATATTTAACTATGTAGGTGCAACTTCTACAGAATTTAAAAGTCGTTGGAATAATCACAAATGCTCTTTCCAAAGACTTGATAAAAAATCTTCAATATCTTTCAAACCTGATATGGAACTTATAATGCAAAAATAGGGACTATTCTTTAACTTGGGAAATAATTTCGAAACACAGCTTTATCTAGATTTTGCAAATTGTGAGTTGAGGAAATTTTCTTCATACTTAAATGTAAGAACTCTATTAATGTAAGGACAAATTTATTTAGTTCTTGTAGACATCGCCTGAATTCAACATTTAGAACTATATATATAATTACACTTATAATATTTCCACTTATTTCCATAACAATCTTATCCACATCCACTCTGTTTTAATATTTTGTTATCATATCTATAATATTTGCTATAATTTCATTTCTTAAAGTTTCTTAAAATATATACATATATGATCCTAATTTTTAAATTTAAATTTTTAATTTTAATTTTAATTTTAATATTTTTTAATTCTTTATTCTTTATTTTTTAATTCTTTATTTTTTATTTTTATTTCTTAAATTTTTCATATATTTTTAGAAAATTACTTATTTTTTAAAAATTACTTATTTAAAAAAAAATTACTTATCTCTTATAAATTATTTTTTATTATTTTTTTTTTTAATTTTCCCGAATTTTTAATATTTTCTAATAAAAATTTTTAATATCTGTTATTAGATTTATAACCACTAACTAATTCAGGCTAAATATATCTTTCAACATTTATATCTTTAACATTTATACTTATTTTGACAAAATAGTCTCATTCTAACGAATAAATAAACAAAACTGGAGTTCTTTCCGTTTTTTCCGTATCTTCCCATTTTACAATATATAAATATAAATATTCTTATTAACTCAGTTAACTTAATTTAATTTAACTTAATATTTTTCTTACATTAAATATAAACCAATATCCCTCATAACTCATTAAAACATTTATCTATAACACGATATACCCATCTATCCATTTATTTATCTATTTATCTATTTATCTATTTATTGTTTTATTGATTTATTTTTCTATTTATTTTCTATCTATTTTTCTATCTATTTTTCTATTTTTCTATATATTTATATTTCTATCTACTTATAACAGTAAATATTTTATTAGAAAAGAATTTTAACAACTAATTAATCGTAAATACACGTACCATTAGTAGATATATACTTAAAATATATTCCCCCATACTAACATTACATAAGTTCTATTCATCCTCGTGTTAATTTCTTCTCTCTATCTCTCTCGTAATATTTTTTATTTTTTCTCTCTCTCTTTCTTCTCTATCTTTCTCCAGTGTCATTTAAATAAACCGTTGTTTTTCAATTATTTACATATTCATTTGCATATTCACACATAAGTTTGAATAATCCCTAATATATTTCCACTATCCAGTGAATTTCCAACCGATAAGGTATGATTTTCATGGGTATGTCTCTATCTATATTTATAAAACAAACTTTGTATTTTATCTGATGAAAGCGTACCAATGTTGTCTTGGTTGCCCTTGAAATATATATAATAAAATAAATATGGTTTTATAAATACAATTTCCATTTATTTAATATCATTGAATTATATATATATATATACATACATATTTATGTATATAGTTTCTCATTGGTTGATATTGCTTTCAAATGAGAATAAAGAAATGTAATGTTTGTGTCTCTGCAGAGAAAGTATTGTCATGTTTGAATGAATAGATCTATGAAATAGGTCACTGTATTCTGTGACATCTTCACTGCTCTAAAAATAATGGAAAAACTAGAAACAATAATAATGTAAAGGAAGGAATAATCTATAGCATAGATTATTTATAACATAGAAATGAAGTTGAGAAGATTAGGATTAATAATTTCTTTTTTTCTTTTGTATTATAGTTGAGAGCCATTAGATTGTTGGATAGAATGCTTTGTGATATTTGCTTTGGTTCTATGCTCTGAGTTCAGATCTTGCCATGGTCAACTTTACTTTTCATCCTTTCGAGGTTGATAAAAAAAAATAC
This sequence comes from Eledone cirrhosa, assembly GCA_964016885.1. NCBI lineage: Eukaryota > Metazoa > Mollusca > Cephalopoda > Octopoda > Eledonidae > Eledone > Eledone cirrhosa. The sequence goes on along the minus strand of OZ024758.1, from coordinate 33,189,151 downwards.
TATTCCAGTACTTGGATTGATGCTTTCTCTTCCTCTATATCTCTTTCTTACTTCCACTCTCTCACTCTCTCCTCTGGAAGAAATCGGTTGTGTTCAAACCTGGAAAGGGGATCAGCTCCACCAGGTTTAATGTGCCCAAGACATGCTGTATGTCACAATGTCACCAACACGACTCCATTAGTAGGTATTGGTTCATATACAGAGACATCTTAGATCAGAGAGAGCCTCTATATTATCACTTAGTCTGCTAGAAATAGCAATCAAATCTCCATCAAATTATACATTACCTCCTTTAAAAAGAACTCTTTAGATAATGTGTTCTATGCCTTTAATCAGTGTTGAACTCTATTGGAATAACAGCAACAAAAACTTGCTTTTATGTTGAGCCAATGAAGCAGCCAGTACGTGGCTGGCTAAAGAAAACAGAAAGAAGCTGATCCTCAGATCAGGCAAAGGAAATTATGTTTCCACTGTTGATATTATCTGCTGAGCACAACTCCTGGCAGAAGCATCACTGCTTTTTTTATGTTAGAAGGTGACATTTGAACTCTGAATGCATATAACTGGAATAGATACTACAAAATAATCTGCCCGATGCCTTCACAATTCTGCCAATTCACTGCTCCTGAATTGGTTCTATATTTGTCAACTCAAGAATTATGAAAAGTAAAAATTTGAAGTTAAGAACTTGAACAGATACCAAAACATTTAACCTTTTTGTTACTGTATATCTTAGAAAATACATTCTATTTCAATTAATGAAAAATTGTGAGGAATTTTCTAAAATAAATTATTTTATTACTAAAATTGTAACTTAACATAAAATTATGTATTGTATATAAAATTATGTTGAAATGTCTTTTGTGATAGGGTTTCTAAATTAGTTGGGCTGGGTGCTTTTTGTTGAGTCACCAAAACGACAACTTTACAGTGTGGACTGGGGGCTGGGGTGGGGGGAGGTGTGTGGGGATTGTAGAGGTAGATCTAGGGTGGGGTGTGTGGAGGAAAGGTGGTGTGTTAGGATGTAGGAGGTAGGGGAAAGTGGTGTATACTAGATGTAAGCTTCAACCTGTGCAGATGGAAAGGCGGGTCTTCTGTATTACTGCATAATGCCAGAGATATCAATCCTGTGTCATCTCCATTATGCAAGATCAGCTCATCCTAAGTCTTCCTATACCATAGCCTCCTTCAGCTTTGAGCACCCTGCACCTTTTTATACAGCTGTCATCCTTCATATGCATAAGATGTCCATACCAATGCAATTTCCTCTCCTGCACACTGCATCTGATCTCTCTTATGCCAATTTTCTCTCTCAGTTCATGTATATTAGTATTACACATCTACTGAAGCAGATCGTAACCTAGTTGACAATAAAAGTAATATTTGGCTAAGACTTTTATTCAAATTAAGAAAGTTAATTGACAAAAGGGTAAGGAAAAGACATTTTTTTTTTAAAAATTGCTTACCTCATCTATCATATTTTAATAAACGGTTAAAATGCAAAATATATTAATGAAATATAAAAATTGTATTTCAATAATTGTTTCTACTTTTGGCACAAGGCCAACAATTTGAAGGGAAGGGGTAAGTTAATTAAATCGCCCCCAATGTGTTACTGGTACTTCATTTTATTCAATTCCGTAAGGATTGTAATAATGGTTTCTGATTTAGGCACAAGGCCAACAATTTGATAGGAGGGGAAAGTTGATTAAATCAACCACAATGCGTTACTGGTACTTCGTTTTATTCGACTTTGTAAAGATGAAAGGCAAAGCTAACCTCAGTGGGATTTGAACTCAGAATGTAAAGGGCTGTAACTATATACTTGTAAAGATCCAATACTGCCAATCTACCCATACTGCCAATCCACTGCAATTTTCTTCCAGAATATTCCTAATTTTAATTTATATTCATGTGGGCTTGCTTTATTAAAAGTCAGTTTAATACACAAGTCAACTTTTAGCTGACTTCGCACCCATTTTATAATTTTCTTGTTATCATCTTTATCCTACAGACATGTTAAATTTAGGAAGAAACACTGACATATTGCATCGTATTTAGTAATTCTTGCAGTTAAATTTTTATCAGTTCATTTTACATGAATATTCAATAGCCATTTTGTTATTAGACTCCTCACATTTTGCTTTGATATTCTTCTCAAAAAATAGAAACATATTTTCCTTATTTTTGTCACTATCAAAGATCCCAGAGAATAAATTCACAGAATAGATTTATTTTTGAAATCGCTTATATCTATGCTGCTACAATCCCTAATATTGCTGTTGCCACCACCCCTACCATCCAACCACCACCGCCACCACCCAACCACCACCACACAACGACCATCATTATTTTAATAAAGTACCAGTAATGCACTGGGTATTTGCTGGCCTTGTGCCTAAAGTATAAACAATTATTTTAATAACATCTTGGCGGTGGATTGGCAGTATCGGTAGAGGGTCGGACGCCATGCTTTGACACATAGAGTTACGGCCCTTGCCATTCTGAGTTCAAATCCCGCCGAGGTTAACTTTGCCTTTCATCCTTACGGGGTCGATAAAATAAAGTACCAGTAATGCACTGGGTAATTGCTGGCCTTATGCCAAAAGTAATAACAATTATTTTAATAATATCTTTATTTCTATAAATAGAATACATCAGTGATGTTAAATCAGATATACGATGAGAGATGTTGTGATAAAAAGGGACTCATTCAACTGATGTCTGCAAAAACAGACAAAAATGATGATGATGATAGATTCTACCATAAATATTAATTAGAATTTATTTAATTAAGAGGTTTTTGTGCTTTACAGTTTTTAACATACCATATTCTTCCATATACTGCATGTGTTCATGTATAACACACCTGGTTTTGACCAGAAAAATGTCTGAAAAAGCCTAGTTTTGGTGTATAAACATTTAGTTATGGTGTATACTGCACCCCACCAAAACATTTAGTTATGATGTATACTGCACCCCACCAAAACATTTAGTTATGGTGTATACTGCACCCCACCAAAACATTTAGTTATGGTGTATACTGCACCCCACCAAAACATTTAGTTATGATGTATACTGCACCCCACCAAAACATTTAGTTATGATGTATACTGCACCCCACCAAAACATTTAGTTATGATGTATACTGCACCCCACCAAAACATTTAGTTATGGTATATACTGCACCCCACCAAAACATTTAGTTATGGTGTATACTGCACCCCACCAAAACATTTAGTTATGATGTATACTGCACCCCACCAAAACATTTAGTTATGATGTCTACTGCACCCCACCAAAACATTTAGTTATGGTATATACTGCACCCCACTAAAACATTTAGTTATGGTATATACTGCACCCCACCAAAACATTTAGTTATGGTGTATACTGCACCCCACCAAAACATTTAGTTATGATGTCTACTGCACCCCACCAAAACATTTAGTTATGATGTCTACTGCACCCCACCAAAACATTTAGTTATGGTATATACTGCACCCCACCAAAACATTTAGTTATGGTATATACTGCACCCCACCAAAACATTTAGTTATGATGTATACTGCACCCCACCAAAACATTTAGTTATGGTATATACTGCACCCCACCAAAACATTTAGTTATGATGTCTACTGCACCCCACCAAAACATTTAGTTATGATGTATACTGCACCCCACCAAAACATTTAGTTATGGTATATACTGCACCCCACCAAAACATTTAGTTATGGTGTATACTGCACCCCACCAAAACATTTAGTTATGGTATATACTGCACCCCACCAAAACATTTAGTTATGGTATATACTGCACCCCACCAAAACATTTAGTTATGGTGTATACTGCACCCCACCAAAACATTTAGTTATGATGTCTACTGCACCCCACCAAAACATTTAGTTATGGTATATACTGCACCCCACCAAAACATTTAGTTATGGTGTATACTGCACCCCACCAAAACATTTAGTTATGATGTCTACTGCACCCCACCAAAACATTTAGTTATGGTGTATACTGCACCCCACCAAAACATTTAGTTATGATGTATACTGCACCCCACCAAAACATTTAGTTATGGTGTATACTGCACCCCACCCAAACATTTAGTTATGGTATATACTGCACCCCACCAAAACATTTAGTTATGGTGTATACTGCACCCCACCAAAACATTTAGTTATGGTATATACTGCACCCCACCAAAACATTTAGTTATGGTGTATACTGCACCCCACCAAAACATTTAGTTATGGTATATACTGCACCCCACCAAAACATTTAGTTATGGTGTATACTGCACCCCACCAAAACATTTAGTTATGCTATATACTACACCCCACCAAAACATTTAGTTATGGTGTATACTGCACCCCACCAAAACATTTAGTTATGGTATATACTGCACCCCACCAAAACATTTAGTTATGGTGTATACTGCACCCCACCAAAACATTTAGTTATGGTATATACTGCACCCCACCAAAACATTTAGTTATGATGTATACTGCACCCCACCAAAACATTTAGTTATGGTATATACTGCACCCCACCAAAACATTTAGTTATGGTATATACTGCACCCCACCAAAACATTTAGTTATGGTATATACTGCACCCCACCAAAACATTTAGTTATGGTATATACTGCACCCCACCAAAACATTTAGTTATGATGTATACTGCACCCCACCAAAACATTTAGTTATGGTATATACTGCACCCCACCAAAACATTTAGTTATGGTATATACTGCACCCCACCAAAACATTTAGTTATGGTGTATACTGCACCCCACCAAAACATTTAGTTATGGTGTATACTGCACCCCACCAAAACATTTAGTTATGGTATATACTGCACCCCACCAAAACATTTAGTTATGGTATATACTGCACCACACCAAAACATTTAGTTATGATGTATACTGCACCCCACCAAAACATTTAGTTATGGTTTATACTGCACCCCACCAAAACATTTAGTTATGGTATATACTGCACCCCACCAAAACATTTAGTTATGGTGTATACTGCACCCCACCAAAACATTTAGTTATGGTATATACTGCACCCCACCAAAACATTTAGTTATGGTGTATACTGCACCCAACCAAAACATTTAGTTATGGTGTATACTGCACCCCACCAAAACATTTAGTTATGGTATATACTGCACCCCACCAAAACATTTAGTTATGGTATATACTGCACCCCACCAAAACATTTAGTTATGATGTATACTGCACCCCACCAAAACATTTAGTTATGATGTATACTGCACCCCACCAAAACATTTAGTTATGGTATATACTGCACCCCACCAAAACATTTAGTTATGGTGTATACTGCACCCCACCAAAACATTTAGTTATGGTATATACTGCACCCCACCAAAACATTTAGTTATGGTATATACTGCACCCCACCAAAACATTTAGTTATGGTGTATACTGCACCCCACCAAAACATTTAGTTATGATGTCTACTGCACCCCACCAAAACATTTAGTTATGGTGTATACTGCACCCCACCAAAACATTTAGTTATGATGTATACTGCACCCCACCAAAACATTTAGTTATGGTGTATACTGCACCCCACCAAAACATTTAGTTATGGTATATACTGCACCCCACCAAAACATTTAGTTATGGTGTATACTGCACCCCACCAAAACATTTAGTTATGGTATATACTGCACCCCACCAAAACATTTAGTTATGGTGTATACTGCACCCCACCAAAACATTTAGTTATGATGTATACTGCACCCCACCAAAACATTTAGTTATGGTGTATACTGCACCCCACCCAAACATTTAGTTATGGTATATACTGCACCCCACCAAAACATTTAGTTATGGTGTATACTGCACCCCACCAAAACATTTAGTTATGGTATATACTGCACCCCACCAAAACATTTAGTTATGGTGTATACTGCACCCCACCAAAACATTTAGTTATGCTATATACTACACCCCACCAAAACATTTAGTTATGGTGTATACTGCACCCCACCAAAACATTTAGTTATGGTATATACTGCACCCCACCAAAACATTTAGTTATGGTGTATACTGCACCCCACCAAAACATTTAGTTATGGTATATACTGCACCCCACCAAAACATTTAGTTATGATGTATACTGCACCCCACCAAAACATTTAGTTATGGTATATACTGCACCCCACCAAAACATTTAGTTATGGTATATACTGCACCCCACCAAAACATTTAGTTATGGTATATACTGCACCCCACCAAAACATTTAGTTATGGTATATACTGCACCCCACCAAAACATTTAGTTATGATGTATACTGCACCCCACCAAAACATTTAGTTATGGTATATACTGCACCCCACCAAAACATTTAGTTATGGTATATACTGCACCCCACCAAAACATTTAGTTATGGTGTATACTGCACCCCACCAAAACATTTAGTTATGGTGTATACTGCACCCCACCAAAACATTTAGTTATGGTATATACTGCACCCCACCAAAACATTTAGTTATGGTATATACTGCACCACACCAAAACATTTAGTTATGATGTATACTGCACCCCACCAAAACATTTAGTTATGGTGTATACTGCACCCCACCAAAACATTTAGTTATGGTATATACTGCACCCCACCAAAACATTTAGTTATGGTGTATACTGCACCCCACCAAAACATTTAGTTATGGTGTATACTGCACCCCACCAAAACATTTAGTTATGGTATATACTGCACCCCACCAAAACATTTAGTTATGGTGTATACTGCACCCCACCAAAACATTTAGTTATGGTGTATACTGCACCCCACCAAAACATTTAGTTATGGTATATACTGCACCCCACCAAAACATTTAGTTATGGTATATACTGCACCCCACCAAAACATTTAGTTATGATGTATACTGCACCCCACCAAAACATTTAGTTATGGTGTATACTGCACCCCACCAAAACATTTAGTTATGGTATATACTTCACCCCACCAAAACATTTAGTTATGGTGTATACTGCACCCCACCAAAACATTTAGTTATGGTGTATACTGCACCCCACCAAAACATTTAGTTATGATGTATACTGCACCCCACCAAAACATTTAGTTATGGTGTATACTGCACCCCACCAAAACATTTAGTTATGGTATATACTGCACCCCACCAAAACATTTATTTATGATGTATACTGCACCCCACCAAAACATTTTGTTATGATGTATACTGCACCCCACCAAAACATTTAGTTATGGTGTATACTGCACCCCACCAAAACATTTAGTTATGGTATATACTGCACCCCACCAAAACATTTAGTTATGATGTATACTGCACCCCACCAAAACATTTAGTTATGGTATATACTGCACCCCACCAAAACATTTAGTTATGATGTATACTACACCCCACCAAAACATTTAGTTATGGTGTATACTGCACCCCACCAAAACATTTAGTTATGGTATATACTGCACCCCACCAAAACATTTAGTTATGGTGTATACTACACCCCACCAAAACATTTAGTTATGGTATATACTACACCCTACCAAAACATTAAGTTATGGTATATACTACACCCCACCAAAACATTTAGTTATGGTATATACTACACCCTACCAAAACATTAAGTTATGGTATACACTCAGACTCAGAATCTCCCGCGTCTTGCGACGCATGAGGCAATCATAGTGTTCCATCGCGTTTGGTCAGCAGCCATTTGCACAGCGTCCCGCCATTGTCTGTTTGTCGCTCGCAGGTGCCTCTCAAGTGTCTGGCGCCAGTTCATATTGGGTCGCCCTCTCCGTCTGCTGCCCTGCGGGCCCCATTTAAGTACTTGGTTCGCCAGTCTCTCCGGGGGAAGTCTCAAAGCGTGTCCAAACCAGCCCAGGCATCGCTTGCAAATGGTAGAAGAGACTAGCTGCTGGTTGGTGTGGTTCCTGACTTCCTGGTTTGTTACATGGTCACTCCATTTAATCCGCAGGATCTTTTGCAGACATCTGGAATCGAATGCGTCCAACTTCTACTCTTGGCTGGTCTTAAGGTGCCATATTTCACTTCTGTACAAGAGTGTGGACAGCACGTTGCTGTTGTAGAATCTCATCTTTGTTTTGAGGGTGAATTTCCTGCTCTTCCAGATCTTGTCAAGCTGGTTAAATGCTGCTGAAGCCTTTCCCATTCTACATTGCAGTTCACTGTCCATTGTGTCCTCATTGTTAATGGAGCTTCTGAGGTAGGTGAAGTTGTCCACTATCTCCACCTCCCCCCCTGTTCAATGAAGACACTGGTTGGTGGTGGGTGTGTCCCAGATAACATGCTTTTGGTCTTCTTGGCACTGATATTGAGACCTAAGCTTCCTGCTTCGACATTGATATTGTTCACAATGATTTGCAGGTCAGCTGTGCTTTCTGCAAGTGCAGCAATATCGTCCACAAAGTCCAGGTCAGACAACTTTTGCTCTCCCACCCAAGATATACCCTGGTCTTTAGACGCTCTTCTTAGTACCCAGTCAATGGCTATGACAAAGAGAATTGGAGAGAGCGAGCCACCTTGACGCACGCCAGTAACCACCTCAAACCAGTCACTGTAACCATCCTCTGTCCGTATGCAGCACTTGGAGTTTGCGTAAATCTGTTTGATTGCCGAAATGACTTTCTGGGACAGACCATACTCATGCATGATGCTCCAGAGTGACGGTCAATGAATGCTATCGAATGCTTTGGAGAAATCGATGAAGCTGATGGCAAGGGGCCTCTGGAATTTGTTGTACCTCTCAATGACGCGGTGTAGCGTAAAGATCTGCTCTGCACAGGAACGTTTTGATCGGAACCCTGCCTGTTGTTCTCGCAGTTCCCTGTCTACCATGCCACGCATGCGGTTCAGGATCACTAGACAATAGACCTTCCCTGGTATGGAGAGAACTGTCACTCCCCTCCAGTTGCCGTTTCTCCAGTCTTCTGGGACTTCACCCGTGTTCCACACAAGATTACATAAGTGGCCCATCCACTTAACTATGCTTTCGCCTCCTGACTTCAGCAGAAATGCCATCCATAACTGGTGACTTGTTATTCTTAAGGGTTTTGATGGCCATGCGGACTTCCTTTTCGGTGAAGTCATCAGTATTGATAGGTAACAAACTAGTAGGTTCCTTAGTGTCTGCTGGCACACGTGGCTCCGGTCGGTTGAGGACTTCCTTGAAATGTTCAGCCCATCTGACTAACTTTTCTTCACCCTTGGAAAGCAGCGTACCATCTTTCGCTTTCACCGGGCCTGAGTTAGCTCTAGAGCTGCTGGTGATTTTCTTGGCAATTTGGTACACAGAGCGCATGTCATTGCGTGCCGCAGCTGCTTCTGCCTCTCTGCCTTACTCTCAAGCCACATTCGTTTGTCCTTTTGGGCGCTGCATTTCACCTCCTTGTCCTTCTCAACATACTGCTGATATACCTTGATGGCCTCTGGGGTAGTGGCATGCCTCTGCTGGTGTAGGGCTTTCCTTTCATTAATCAGCTACCAGGTGTATATACTGGTGTATATACTGCACCCCATCAAAACATTGTTATGATGTCTACTGCACCCCACCAAAACATTTAGTTATGATGTATACTGCACCCCACCAAAACATTTAGTTATGATGTATACTGCACCCCATCAAAACATTTAGTTATGATGTCTACTGCACCCCACCAAAACATTTAGTTATGATGTCTACTGCACCCCACCAAAACATTTAGTTATGATGTATACTGCACCCCACCAAAACATTTAGTTATGATGTATACTGCACCCCACCAAAACATTTAGTTATGATGTATACTGCACCCCACCAAAACATTTAGTTATGATGTATACTGCACCCCACCAAAACATTTAGTTATGATGTATACTGCACTCCACCAAAACATTTAGTTATGATGTATACTGCACCCCACCAAAACATTTAGTTATGATGTATACTGCACCCCACCAAAACATTTAGTTATGATGTATACTGCACCCCACCAAAACATTTAGTTATGATGTATACTGCACCCCACCAAAACATTTAGTTATGATGTATACTGCACTCCACCAAAACATTTAGTTATGATGTATACTGCAGCCCACCAAAACATTTAGTTATGGTATATACTGCACCCCACCAAAACATTTAGTTATGATGTATACTGCACCCCACCAAAACATTTAGTTATGGTATATACTACACCCCACCAAAACATTTAGTTATGATGTATACTGCACCCCACCAAAACATTTAGTTATGGTATATACTGCATCCCACCAAAACATTTAGTTATGGTATATACTGCACCCCACCAAAACATTTAGTTATGATGTATACTGCACCCCACCAAAACATTTAGTTATGATGTATACTGCACCCCACCAAAACATTTAGTTATGGTGTATACTGCACCCCACCAAAACATTTAGTTATGATGTATACTGCACCCCACCAAAACATTTAGTTATGGTGTATACTGCACCCCACCAAAACATTTAGTTATGGTATATACTGCACCCCACCAAAACATTGCTAAGTATGCATGTGAGGCTAATCAGCTGATGTATACATTAGAAAATACTATATATTTTCAACCGTTCAACAGATTGGCATAGAGGTATACAATCCTGATGAAGGGTAATGACCCAGAAACATGTTAATTGTTCCACGGTGCCACTGTTGAACAAACCGATGACAATTGGTCATCAAAGCACAACATAGTTTTATCGTGGCATTTGCTTGCAAGCCAATCGAATATTCTTATTATTATTCAATATAACCCATATGTACATACCACCATCATCATCGCTTAATGTCCATCTTCCACACTAGGTGTGTGTGTGGTGTATACATGTGTGTGTGTGTGTGTATATATATATATGTGTGTGTATATGTATGCATACTTACACTTGTTTTTATCGTACATTAACTTGTTAAACACAAGGGGAGGTAATCATTGGGAAAGTAAAATTAATTGTATTGCACTGATTTGTTTTCTTTATCCTTTGTTAATGTGGATCATCTGAATTTCATTTATTGTCACATTCATTAGTTTGAATTAATCATATTTTGTTGATACCAGATGATATCATCTTGATACCATATCATATCATGTTGATACCAGATGATATCATCTTGATACCATATCATATCATGTTGATACCAGATGATATCATCTTGATACCATATCATATCATGTTGATACCAGATGATATCACCTTGATACCATATCATATGTTGATACCAGATGATATCATCTTGATACCAGATGATATCATCTTGATACCATATCATATCATGTTGATACCAGATGATATCATCTTGATACCATATCATATCATCTTGATACCAGATGATATCTTGATACCATATCATATCATGTTGATACCAGATGATATCATCTTGATACCATATCATATCATGTTGATACCAGATGATATCATCTTGATACCATATCATATGTTGATACCACATGATATCATATTGACACCAGATGATATGTTGATACCAGATATCATGTTGATACCATATATCATGTTGATACCATATCATATTATGTTGATGCCATATCATATCATGCTGATACCAGATGATATTATGTTGATACCGTATCATGTTTATACATTATAAAATAATGTGCTGTAACTATAACAGTTTATAGATGAATTTATCAATAATAAAGAATTTAATATTTAGTCAAACATAGGAAAGGACTATAAACGCTATAAACGAGAGGAAAAGGATGGAAAGAGCAAGGATTATTAGGTGGCAAAGGGGAAGGGGGGAGTGACAGACTCTACACCTAAGTCAATGCTTTCTTTTCCTATATGTTTGATTAAATATTAAATTCTTTATTATTTTAATGTAATTTTATTCTAGAAATATATGTGAGTATTTTAAAATACAATTTTATATAAAATTTATTAATTAAATAGTGATGGGTTATTGTTATTTTTGTACCCAAGGTGTGTCTGATTGAGCAGACATATGATCAAAGACATTTCAGTTGTAGCAATCTAAACTTTCTGTTAGGCATATATCCTAGACAGAAGTATTGTTAAGATAGTAGGATGTAATTTGAGGGAGATTTGGCTGCTATTTTTGTCAATTCAAGTGACCACACACATTATGTAGGGTGAGGCATATATCCCTGACAGAACTATCATGTCTTTATTAAGATAGTAGGATGTAATTTGAGGGAGATTTGGCTGCTAATTTTAGCAATTCATGTGACCACACACTGTCAATCTTGACTTGTATAGGATTAGTGTTTTTATTATCATGGTGCCCCTCTGAAGATAGTTTAAAGTTTCATTGAAGTGATTGCTTTATCAATTTATAAATGCTTGGCAAATACTGAATGTATTGAATTAACTCAAAAGTATTTGATAATGGAAAAGTTATTCTGCTATAAAGCCATTATTCCATAATATATGCTCTAATACACAAAATGTTATTATTGTGGGCATTCCTTATGTGAATTGGGTCTGGTGCCAAACCACAGCAAAGTAGATTACTAAAAGGCTAAGGATAATGTTGACAAAAGGAAATTCCCCATAGTAATAATAATTGTCTCTACTTTTGGCACAAGGCCAGCAATTATCCCAGTACTGGTACTTTATTTTATCGACTCCCGTAAGGATGAAAGGCAAAGTTAACCTCGGTGGAATTTGAACTCAGACCATAAAGGGACGTAACTCTATGCCGCAAAGCATGGCGTCCGACCTTCTACCGATACCGCCCCATAGTAATAATAACAATAATAATTTCTACTTTTGGCACAAAACCAGCAAATACCCCAGTGCATTACTGGTACTTTATTCTATCGACTTCACAAGGATGAAAGGCAAAGTTAACCTTGGTAGATTTGAACTAAAAACGTAAAGGGACATAACTCTATGCTGCAAATCATGCTGTCTGACGCTCTACCGATTCTGGCAAAAAATCAGGTGTCAGGAAGACGGCATATAACAGAAACAATACTGAAGGAAATGGAAAAACAATGATAATAATAATAATTGTTTCTACTTTTGGCACAAGGCCAGCAATTATCCCAGTGCATTACTGGTACTTTATTTTAATGACCCCCATAAGGATGAAAGGCAAAGTTAACCTTGGCGGGATTTGAACTCAGAATGGCAAGGGCCGTAACTCTATGCGCCAAAGCATGGCGTCCGACCTTCTGGTGATAATGATGATAAATAACAGTGATAATGATGATAAATAACGGTGATAATGATGATAAATAAGTGATAATGATGGTAAATAAGTGATAATGATGATAAATAACAGTGGTAATGATGATAAATAACAGTGATAATGATGGTAAATAACAGTGGTAATGATGATAAATAATGGTTGTAATGATGATAAATAATGGTGGTAATGATGATAAATAACAGTGATAATGATGATAACAGTGATAATGATGGTAAATAACAGTGGTAATGATGGTAAATAACAGTGGTAATGATGATAAATAACAGTGGTAATGATGATAAATAACAGTGGTAATGATGGTAAATAACAGTGATAATGATGGTAAATAACAGTGATAATGATGGTAAATAACAGTGATAATGATGGTAAATAACAGTGGTAATGATGGTAAATAAGTGATAATGATGATAAATAACAGTGGTAATGATGATAAATAACAGTGGTAATGATGATAAATAACAGTGGTAATGATGATAAATAACAGTGGTAATGATGGTAAATAACAGTGATAATGATGGTAAATAACAGTGGTAATGATGGTAAATAACAGTGGTAATGATGATAAATAACAGTGGTAATGATGATAAATAACAGTGATAATGATGGTAAATAACAGTGATAATGATGGTAAATAACAGTGATAATGATGGTAAATAACAGTGATAATGATGGTAAATAACAGTGGTAATGATGGTAAATAACAGTGATAATGATGATAAATAACAGTGATAATGATGGTAAATAACAGTGGTAATGATGATAAATAACTGGTAATGATGGTCAATGACAGTGATAATGTTGGTAAATAACAGTGGTAATGATGGTAAATAACAGTGGTAATGATGATAAATAGCAGTGGTAATGATGGTAAATAATAGTGATAATGATGGTGAATAACAGTGGTAATGATGATAAATAACAATGATAATGATGATAAATAACAATGATAATGATGGTAAATAACAGTGGTAATGATGATAAACAGTGATAATGATGGTAAATAAGTGATAATGATGATAAACAGTGGTAATGATGGTAAATAACAGTGGTAATGATGGTAAATAACAGTGATAATGATGGTAAATAACAGTGGTAATGATGGTAAATAACAGTGGTAATGATGGTAAATAACAGTGGTAATGATGGTAAATAACAGTGGTAATGATGGTAAATAACAGTGGTAATGATGATAAATAACAGTGGTAATGATGGTAAATAACAGTGGTAATGATGGTAAATAACAGTGGTAATGATGGTAAATAACAGTGGTAATGATGATAAATAACAGTGGTAATGATGGTAAATAACAGTGGTAATGATGGTAAATAACAGTGGTAATGATGGTAAATAACAGTGGTAATGATGATAAATAGTGGTAATAATATTTTCTAAAACCTCAAACTTAAATGAGGAAAGTGATTGTGATCTACCATTTGCAAGAAATCGTTAAAAATATATTATAGAGAAGTGTAATATCTGTGAAGATAAACTTTAGTAATGATATTTTCAAAATCATCATGTATTTATAAAACATAATATTGTTATTTATTGTTAAATGAGGGTGGTGGATTGCCAGCAACGGTTTGCAACATAGAGTTACATCCTTGAATGTTCTGAGTTCAAATCCCAAGTTTAGCTTTGCCTTTCATCCTTATGGAGTCATTAAAATAAAGTACCAGTAATGTACTGGGATCAATTTAATCAACTTCCCCCAAGCCTCAGATTGTTGGCTTTGTGCCTAAATCAGAAACAATTATTACAATGAATACATCTTTCAGTTTGCTTCTTCTCTATTCTTAGCAACAATATCTATCTTATCCTGACTTTCATATAGAAAACACACTCATGCACACACACACACACGCATGTGTGCACACACACATATATATACACGCGCATGTGTGCACACACACACACACTCACATACATATATACACACACACACATATATACACATGCATGTGTGCGCACACACATATATACACACGAATGTGTGCACACACATATATACATGCGCATGTGCGCACACACACACACACGCATACATATTTACACATGCACACACATACAAATAATAATTTACTAAAAGAACAAAAAATAACAATTATCTTAATTTAAATGTTGATGGTATAGTGATCAAAGTAGTTATTCCTCCCTTAATTAAATATACATGTCTGGAATTCATTCGTTAGTTTTCTCGTTAGTTTTCTAAGATTTACTTTATTTGCTGGACTAAAAAAAAAAACTAAAAAAACTATTAAAAAGTGTTCTCTGTGTCCAATATACCTATATGACTAATGAGAGGCCAAATGGTGATATGAGGACAGTCATGGTTTAAACATTGTTTAGTTTGTATTACTATTAATATTGTGGAGGCATATGGCGTCCATTAGGGGGCTAGAAAATACAGTCATCATCATCATTTTACGTCTACTTTTCCCTGCTTGCTAGGGTGGGACGGGAACTGATTCTGGCTTGATTTCTACAGCTGGATGCCCTTCCTAACACCAACCTCATTTACAGTGAGTGCTGGGTGCTTTTTTGCTGTGGCACCTCCACAACCACTTTGCAGTGGAATGATAGGGACCCCAGTCCCTATCATCTCATTTCTACAGCTGAGTAAACTGGAGCAATGTGAAATAAAGTGTCTTGCTCAAGGAAACAACACATCACCCGGTCTGAGAATTGAACTCACAACCTTTCGATTGCAAGGCCAATGCTCTAACCATTAAGCCATGTGCCTCCATAAGTAGCTTTATTACTGACCATATAAACTTGCTGGCTGGAGATTTTAATAGTAAACCATCTGTTTTAATGCATCCTTTCAAGGTTGATAAACAAAAGTACCAGTCTAGTACTGGTGTTGATTCTTCTTCTATATCTCTTTCTCACTTCCTGTCTTTCTACTTATTTCTCTGTGTTTAGATTGGGAGAGAAATGTGCTCTGCCAGGCTTTAAAAGACCCAAGAAACATTCTATGCTACTTCAGGGCCTCTATGACTTCAGGTGTTACGGGACTATACCATACCAACCTATATCATACCATCCTATATCGTACCATCCTATACCATACCATACCATGCTATACCATACCATACTATACTGTACCATACTATACCATATCATACCATTCTGTATCATACCATACCATACTATACCATACCTTACCGTCCTATGTCATAGCATGCTATACCATACCATACTATACCATACCATACTATACCATGCCATACCATACTATATCAAACCATACCACACCATATCATGTCATGCCATACTATACTATGCCATACCATACCACACCATACCATACCATACTATACCATACAATAACATGCCATACCATACTATACCATACAATATCATACCATACCATATCAAACCACACCATGTCATACCATACTATACTAAACCATACAATATCATACCACACTACCATATCAAACCACAGTTTTCTGTAATATGTTAGTGTTCATGTCACAATAGAAGATACCCAGTACACTGTGTAAAGTTGTAGTGTTCCTGTCACAATAGAAGATACCCAGTACACTGTGTAAAGTTGTATTGCTCCTGTCACAATAGAAGATACTCAGTACACTGTAAAGTTGTAGTGCTCCTGTCACAATAGAAGATACCCAGTATAATGTGTAAAGTTGTACTGCTCCTGTCACAATAGAAGATACCCAGTATACTGTGTAAAGTTGTACTGCTCCTGTCACAATAGACGATACTCAGTACACTGTAAAGTTGTACTGCTCCTGTCACAATAGAAGATACTCAGTACACTGTGTAAAGTTGTAGTGTTCCTGTCACAATAGAAGATAACCAGTACACTGTGTAAAGTTGTACTGCTCCTGTCACAATGGAAGATACCCAGTATACTGTGTAAAGTTGTAGTGTTCCTGTCACAATAGAAGATACTCAGTACACTGTAAAGTTGTACTGCTCCTGTCACAATAGAAGATACTCAGTATACTGTGTAAAGTTGTAGAGTTCCTGTCACAACAGAAGATACTCAGTACACTGTGTAAAGTTGTATTGCTCCTGTCACAATAGAAGATACCCAGTATACTGTGTAAAGTTGTACTGCTCCTGTCACAATAGAAGATACTCAGTACACTGTAAAGTTGTAGTGCTCCTGTCACAATAGAAGATACCCAGTATACTGTGTAAAGTTGTACTGCTCCTGTCACAATAGAAGATACTCAGTATACTGTGTAAAGTTGTACTGCTCCTGTCACAATAGAAGATACTCAGTACACTGTAAAGTTGTAGTGCTCCTGTCACAATAGAAGATACTCAGTATACTGTAAAGTTGTAGTGCTCCTGTCACAATAGAAGATACTCAGTACACTGTAAAGTTGTACTGCTCCTGTCACAATAGAAGATACTCAGTATACTGTGTAAAGTTGTAGTGTTCCTGTCACAACAGAAGATACTCAGTACACTGTAAAGTTGTAGTGCTCCTGTCACAATAGAAGATACCCAGTATACTGTGTAAAGTTGTAGTGCTCCTGTCACAATAGAAGATACCCAGTACACTGTGTAAAGTTGTAGTGTTCCTGTCACAATAGAAGATACCCAGTACACTGTGTAAAGTTGTACTGCTCCTGTCACAATAGAAGATACCCAGTATACTGTGTAAAGTTGTAGTGCTCCTGTCACAATAGAAGATACTCAGTATACTGTAAAGTTGTAGTGCTCCTGTCACAATAGAAGATACTCAGTACACTGTGTAAAGTTGTACTGCTCCTGTCACGATAGAAGATACTCAGTACACTGTGTAAAGTTGTAGTGCTCCTGTCACAATAGAAGATACCCAGTATACTGTGTAAAGTTGTAGTGCTCCTGTCACAATAGAAGATACCCAGTATACTGTGTAAAGTTGTAGTGCTCCTGTCACAATAGAAGATACTCAGTACACTGTAAAGTTGTAGTGCTCCTGTCACAATAGAAGATACCCAGTATACTGTAAAGTTGTAGTGCTCCTGTCACAACAGAAGATACTCAGTACACTGTGTAAAGTTGTAGTGTTCCTGTCACAATAGAAGATACCCAGTACACTGTGTAAAGTTGTAGTGTTCCTGTCACAACAGAAGAAACTCAGTATACTGTGTAAAGTTGTAGTGTTCCTGTCACAATAGAAGATACCCAGTACACTGTGTAAAGTTGTAGTGTTCCTGTAACAATAGAAGATACCCAGTACACTGTGTAAAGTTGTAGTGCTCCTGTCACAATAGAAGATACCCAGTATACTGTGTAAAGTTGTAGTGCTCCTGTCACAATAGAAGATACCCAGTACACTGTGTAAAGTTGTAGTGCTCCTGTCACAATAGAAGATACCCAGTATACTGTGTAAAGTTGTAGTGTTCCTGTCACAACAGAAGATACTCAGTATACTGTGTAAAGTTGTAGTGTTCCTGTCACAATAGAAGATACCCAATACACTGTGTAAAGTTGTAGTGTTCCTGTCACAATAGAAGATACCCAGTACACTGTAAAGTTGTAGTGCTCCTGTCACAATAGAAGATACCCAGTATACTGTGTAAAGTTGTAGTGCTCCTGTCACAATAGAAGATACCCAGTACACTGTGTAAAGTTGTAGTGTTCCTGTCACAATAGAAGATACCCAGTATACTGTGTAAAGTTGTAGTGCTCCTGTCACAATAGAAGATACTCAGTACACTGTGTAAAGTTGTAGTGCTCCTGTCACAATAGAAGATACTCAGTACACTGTAAAGTTGTACTGCTCCTGTCACAATAGAAGATACCCAGTATACTGTGTAAAGTTGTAGTGCTCCTGTCACAATAGAAGATACTCAGTACACTGTGTAAAGTTGTAGTGCTCCCGTCACAATAGAAGATACCCAGTATAATGTGTAAAGTTGTAGTGCTCCTGTCACAATCGAAGATACTCAGTACACTGTGTAAAGTTGTAGTGCTCCTGTCACAATAGAAGATACCCAGTACACTGTGTAAAGTTGTAGTGCTCCTGTCACAATAGAAGATACCCAGTATACTGTGTAAAGTTGTAGTGCTCCTGTCACAATAGAAGATACTCAGTACACTGTGTAAAGTTGTACTGCTCCTGTCACGATAGAAGATACTCAGTACACTGTGTAAAGTTGTAGTGCTCCTGTCACAATAGAAGATACCCAGTATACTGTGTAAAGTTGTAGTGCTCCTGTCACAATAGAAGATACCCAGTATACTGTGTAAAGTTGTAGTGCTCCTGTCACAATAGAAGATACTCAGTACACTGTAAAGTTGTAGTGCTCCTGTCACAATAGAAGATACCCAGTATACTGTAAAGTTGTAGTGTTCCTGTCACAATAGAAGATACCCAGTACACTGTGTAAAGTTGTAGTGTTCCTGTCACAACAGAAGAAACTCAGTATACTGTGTAAAGTTGTAGTGTTCCTGTCACAATAGAAGATACCCAGTACACTGTGTAAAGTTGTAGTGTTCCTGTAACAATAGAAGATACCCAGTACACTGTGTAAAGTTGTAGTGCTCCTGTCACAATAGAAGATACTCAGTACACTGTGTAAAGTTGTAGTGCTCCTGTCACAATAGAAGATACTCAGTACACTGTAAAGTTGTACTGCTCCTGTCACAATAGAAGATACCCAGTATACTGTGTAAAGTTGTAGTGCTCCTGTCACAATAGAAGATACTCAGTACACTGTGTAAAGTTGTAGTGCTCCCGTCACAATAGAAGATACCCAGTATAATGTGTAAAGTTGTAGTGCTCCTGTCACAATCGAAGATACTCAGTACACTGTGTAAAGTTGTAGTGCTCCTGTCACAATAGAAGATACCCAGTACACTGTGTAAAGTTGTAGTGCTCCTGTCACAATAGAAGATACCCAGTATACTGTGTAAAGTTGTAGTGCTCCTGTCACAATAGAAGATACTCAGTACACTGTGTAAAGTTGTACTGCTCCTGTCACGATAGAAGATACTCAGTACACTGTGTAAAGTTGTAGTGCTCCTGTCACAATAGAAGATACCCAGTATACTGTGTAAAGTTGTAGTGCTCCTGTCACAATAGAAGATACCCAGTATACTGTGTAAAGTTGTAGTGCTCCTGTCACAATAGAAGATACTCAGTACACTGTAAAGTTGTAGTGCTCCTGTCACAATAGAAGATACCCAGTATACTGTAAAGTTGTAGTGTTCCTGTCACAATAGAAGATACCCAGTACACTGTGTAAAGTTGTAGTGTTCCTGTCACAACAGAAGAAACTCAGTATACTGTGTAAAGTTGTAGTGTTCCTGTCACAATAGAAGATACCCAGTACACTGTGTAAAGTTGTAGTGTTCCTGTAACAATAGAAGATACCCAGTACACTGTGTAAAGTTGTAGTGCTCCTGTCACAATAGAAGATACCCAGTATACTGTGTAAAGTTGTAGTGCTCCTGTCACAATAGAAGATACCCAGTACACTGTGTAAAGTTGTAGTGCTCCTGTCACAATAGAAGATACCCAGTATACTGTGTAAAGTTGTAGTGTTCCTGTCACAACAGAAGATACTCAGTATACTGTGTAAAGTTGTAGTGTTCCTGTCACAATAGAAGATACCCAGTACACTGTGTAAAGTTGTAGTGTTCCTGTCACAATAGAAGATACCCAGTACACTGTGTAAAGTTGTAGTGCTCCTGTCACAATAGAAGATACCCAGTATACTGTGTAAAGTTGTAGTGCTCCTGTCACAATAGAAGATACCCAGTACACTGTGTAAAGTTGTAGTGTTCCTGTCACAATAGAAGATACCCAGTATACTGTGTAAAGTTGTAGTGCTCCTGTCACAATAGAAGATACTCAGTACACTGTGTAAAGTTGTAGTGCTCCTGTCACAATAGAAGATACTCAGTACACTGTAAAGTTGTACTGCTCCTGTCACAATAGAAGATACCCAGTATACTGTGTAAAGTTGTAGTGCTCCTGTCACAATAGAAGATACTCAGTACACTGTGTAAAGTTGTAGTGCTCCCGTCACAATAGAAGATACCCAGTATACTGTGTAAAGTTGTAGTGCTCCTGTCACAATCGAAGATACTCAGTACACTGTGTAAAGTTGTAGTGCTCCTGTCACAATAGAAGATACCCAGTACACTGTGTAAAGTTGTAGTGCTCCTGTCACAATAGAAGATACCCAGTATACTGTGTAAAGTTGTAGTGCTCCTGTCACAATAGAAGATACTCAGTATACTGTGTAAAGTTGTAGTGCTCCTGTCACAATAGAAGATACCCAGTATACTGTGTAAAGTTGTACTGCTCCTGTCACAATAGAAGATACCCAGTATACTGTGTAAAGTTGTAGTGCTCCTGTCACGATAGAAGATACCCAGTACACTGTGTAAAGTTGTACTGCTCCTGTCACAATAGAAGATACCCAGTATACTGTGTAAAGTTGTACTGCTCCTGTCACAATAGAAGATACTCAGTACACTGTAAAGTTGTAGTGCTCCTGTCACAATAGAAGATACCCAGTACACTGTAAAGTTGTAGTGCTCCTGTCACAATAGAAGATACTCAGTATACTGTGTAAAGTTGTATTGCTCCTGTCACAATAGAAGATACCCAGTACACTGTGTAAAGTTGTAGTGCTCCTGTCACAATAGAAGATACTCAGTACGCTGTGTAAAGTTGTAGTGCTCCTGTCACAATAGAAGATACCCAGTACACTGTGTAAAGTTGTAGTGCTCCTGTCACAATAGAAGATACCCAGTATACTGTGTAAAGTTGTAGTGCTCCTGTCACAATAGAAGATACCCAGTACACTGTGTAAAGTTGTAGTGCTCCTGTCACAATAGAAGATACCCAGTACACTGAGTAAAGTTGTACTGCTCCTGTCACAATAGAAGATACTCAGTACACTGTGTAAAGTTGTAGTGCTCCTGTCACAATAGAAGATACCCAGTACACTGTGTAAAGTTGTACTGCTCCTGTCACAATAGAAGATACCCAGTACACTGTGTAAAGTTGTAGTGCTCCTGTCACAATAGAAGATACCCAGTATACTGTGTAAAGTTGTAGTGCTCCTGTCACAATAGAAGATACCCAGTACACTGTGTAAAGTTGTAGTGCTCCTGTCACAATAGAAGATACTCAGTACACTGTGTAAAGTTGTAGTGCTCCTGTCACAATAGAAGATACCCAGTACACTGTGTAAAGTTGTAGTGCTCCTGTCACAATAGAAGATACCCAGTACACTGTGTAAAGTTGTAGTGCTCCTGTCACAATAGAAGATACCCAGTATACTGTGTAAAGTTGTAGTGCTCCTGTCACAATAGAAGATACTCAGTACACTGTGTAAAGTTGTAGTGCTCCTGTCACAATAGAAGATACCCAGTACACTGTGTAAAGTTGTAGTGCTCCTGTCACAATAGAAGATACCCAGTACACTGTGTAAAGTTGTATTGCTCCTGTCACAATAGAAGATACTCAGTACACTGTGTAAAGTTGTAGTGTTCCTGTCACAATAGAAGATACCCAGTACACTGTGTAAAGTTGTAGTGCTCCTGTCACAATAGAAGATACCCAGTACACTGTGTAAAGTTGTATTGCTCCTGTCACAATAGAAGATACTCAGTACACTGTAAAGTTGTAGTGCTCCTGTCACAATAGAAGATACTCAGTACACTGTGTAAAGTTGTAGTGCTCCCGTCACAATAGAAGATACTCAATACACTGTAAAGTTGTAGTGCTCCTGTCACAATAGAAGATACTCAGTACACTGTAAAGTTGTACTGCTCCTGTCACAATAGAAGATACTCAGTACACTGTAAAGTTGTAGTGCTCCTATCACAATAGAAGATACCCAGTACACTGTGTAAAGTTGTACTGCTCCTGTCACAATAGAAGATACTCAGTACACTGTAAAGTTGTAGTGCTCCTGTCACAATAGAAGATACTCAGTACACTGTAAAGTTGTAGTGCTCCTGTCACAATAGAAGATACTCAGTATACTGTGTAACGTTGTAGTGCTCCTGTCACAATAGAAGATACTCAGTACACTGTGTAAAGTTGTAGTGCTCCTGTCACAATAGAAGATACTCAGTACACTGTGTGAAGTTGTAGTGTTCCTGTCACAATAGAAGATACTCAGTACACTGTGTGAAGTTGTACTGCTCCTGTCACAATAGAAGATACTCAGTACACTGTAAAGTTGTAGTGCTCCTATCACAATAGAAGATACTCAGTACACTGTGTGAAGTTGTAGTGTTCCTGTCACAATAGAAGATACTCAGTACACTGTGTGAAGTTGTACTGCTCCTGTCACAATAGAAGATACTCAGTACACTGTGTAATGTGGTAATACTAGTGCCATGATAGCACCCAGTATGCTATGTAAAGTGGTAGTGTTTGTGCCACAATAAAATACACTCTGCAAAATGGTTGGTGTTAAGGAAGGACACCCAGACATAGAAACACTTTCTCAATATATATGAACAAGATGTAATTTACCGACCTGTATGGTTCTGGACCATGGGGGGGGGGGGGCATCCAACCCATACCAGAAGGAAAAGCAGACACAAAATTATTATTATAATGATGATTGGCAAGTACAGTGTGTAATGTTTCAGTCATTGCAGATATATATGATATAAAAGAACTGCTCAGCTGTTTCTCTGCTGTATCCCCACACCATAGGAGGAGGAGATTCTAATGTTGTAAACAAATTCGTTCTTCCATTGTTCACAGCTAAAATTAGTTCCATCAAACTTAAATTAAGGTATTCTAACCGATATGTAAGCAATCTGTGCATAAAATAATCATTATCCCCTTTTATATGTCTGCTTACTGTAGCATTTAGTGAACATTCTGTCTTTATAGTACAGAAGAAAGTTATTAATACCACATCTTCTAACAATGTTCAAGATAATAGTAAGATCAATAATAGTAACAACAGTTCACTGGATATCAATATTGCATAGTAATAGCAATTCAAAAGAAACATAATGATGTTAGTAATCTCTATTTTAATGATATAACTTAACCTTCTTTATACTGCTCCTAGTTTCCTATATATATAAAACTGAGGATGTCTGTCTGTGTGTGTGTAAGTTTGAATCCCTAAAACTCGAGAACCACCCAACCGACTGTTTTCAAACTTTACACATGTACTACTTATGTTTCAGGGAGTGTTCTGAGCCCCCAAAAATTCAAATTTTCAATGCCCTAGGGACCGCATTATGCGATTTAGCGATCTCTCTCTATAATTCTTAGTCTTTCTCTTTCTAGATAGATACATACATATAACGTCGCGCCCTTATAATATCTGTCTGTATGTCTAACTGTCTGCATTGCGTCACTTCTCTGAGGATGTCTATATGTGTGTGTGTGTGTGTGTGTGTATCTGAGTTTGAATCCCTAAAACTCGAGAAGTACCAAACCGACTTTTTTCAAACTTTACATGTGTATTACTTATGGTTCAGGGAGTGTTATGCACATAAAAAAATTCAACTTTTTGATTCTTTAGGGCCCGCATTAGTTGAAAAACTGCGTTTTTTCAGGCTTTTAGGGGTTTTTTGAGTCGTTACGTCAGACTGATTTCCTTGAAATTGTAACTATGTATTAGTCAGTCTCTTTTTCATACCGTGAGCAAAGAAAATCCAACTTTTTTTATGGTCTACGGCCCGCATTAGGTGAAAAACTTCATTTTTTTCAGCTTTTTAGGGTTTGTTTGAGGCGTTACGTCTAGCCGATTTTCCTGAAATTTCAAGGCATATTATGCACATAAAAAAATTCATTCTATTGATCCCCTATTAGGTGAAAACCTGCATTTTTCCTGCTTCGAGGAAAATCTTAAAGATTATCCAGCCATCAGAGTATTCGGCTTATTTTCTTTACATATATATTGTCCACACATGCAGTTTTTCCACGATTAGGTCTGTTGGCAGCCCGTGTCGTGTTCCAAAATACCTTATCCCGTGCAACGCCGGGTATCACTGCTAGTATGATATAAAACTGTTTTAAAGTTTTTATATTTATATTAAAACTCTCCATCATCATTTTGTGTTAAAAAAAATATCTACCGTATATACTTGAATATAAGATGTGAATATAATCCAACCCCACTGGGGTCAATTCAATTGACTCCCCCCCCCCCCCAAATTACTGGCCTTGTGCCTAAAGTAGAAACCACTATTCTATGTCAGAGAAATTGGTAAAAATCCCAACCTTATTTATGTAGAATGTGAAGTTGTTGAAAATCATCAAAATATTAACCCCAAATATAATCCAACTCTCCTCTACCATCAATTTTTTGGTCACATATTCCTCGGCTTATATTTGGGTATATATGGTAAGTTCTAAACAGCATATCAATAATGAAAAAGCTATGTTAATAATTCCTCCAAATTTTAACTGTTTTAAATTAAATGAAATATAAGGACGTAGTTCTGTGTGTTAAGATCACTTTGCAATCACATGGTTCGGGTTTCAGCTCAGTGTGTGGCACTGTGAACAAATGTCTTCTACAATAGCCTCAGATAAGCCAATGCCTTATGAGTGAAATTTGGTAAACAGAAACTATGTGGAAGCCCGTTTTGTGTGTGTGTGTGTGTGTGTGTGTTTATGTTTACACTGCTTAACAACCACTGCTGTTTGTTTATGCCCTGTGACTAACCAGTTTAGCAAAATGGGGATTGATGAAATATGTAGCAGGTTTAAAAAAAAAAAAATAGGTACTGGAGGTTATCATTGACTAAGCCCTTGAATGTGGGACCCCAGGATGGCTACAGTTCAATGACTTGAAAAGGATAAAAGAGGATGTATTTAATTGAAAACGAAATATTTTGAAGAAGCAAGAATATTTCTAATTTGCTATTATACATTGTAATTTATTTCCCATATCAAAATATTTGTTTTTCAAAATGTATTTTAGATACAAGGGTAGGCTGAAAAGTTCATAGGCTGACTATGAGGACACACACACACATATCTATACATAGATAATGGTATAATTCAACAGGTTTATAATCTTTTACATTAAAAGATTATAGTAGGATTAATTGAAAAATATAATTTTTAGCTAAACATGAACTCAGAGATTGAAGATGTATAAAGATAGATGACATAACATTTCTAAGTTTGTGTGAAGCTCCACGCCACTTCTCATAGCATACATTGTATTTTACTAATTATTATATTTACTGTATTTTACAAACGATGAAATAATTATGGAATATATCATGTAAATACAGTTTAATAGAAAAAAGAAAAGAAGAAAATTTAGATTGAGAAGAAAGAATGGAATGTAAAAGAGGAAAATATAAAGGAACAAAAAAAAAAACGAACGGAAAAGAGAGGGAATGACATGGCCTCTAGTGTCACAGAAGAATGGGGAGGATTGTTGGGCTTTGAGCCTAGAGCATGGCAGTAAAGGGGTTGCACCCCGCAGACAAGGCAGCAAAAGCGTTCCTGTGGACAATAGCCAGCAACATCTGCTGCAACTGCCACTCCATCTCATGGGACTTCTTCCTCAGATGGACCGCTGACGTTCAGATCTTACAGAGGAGTTCAGCTGAACAGGGTCCAAGTAAATCATTAATATATTTACTCTATTTTACAGATGCAAACAACTATCTCTACTTTCTTCAGATTTTCCATTTACTATTTTTATTTTAAAGTTAGCTTCTCTGTTTTAACTTTCTTATTTTCACAATCCAATTCTGAATAATCCAATCCAATCCAATCCAGGGCCTTCTCACTTCTGTTCAAGGAACCCTTCCTTGGTTGACCTCCACTGCTTTCTGTTTTGTTTTGGTTATGTCAGGTATATAGCTGTACTCACCATCACTTGGTCAATTTCAGGTTGGTGAGGTTATTTAAACCGTAGTTGGGGTGGATGGCCGTTGATTTTGAGGAGTTCACCTGCCCTTTTCAATAAAAAGCTCTGGAAATTTCCTTGTTAACCCTTTAGCATTTAAATTACTTTATATTTACTATTATATTTTTACGGTAAATATTTTCACATATAGAAAAGCGGACGTAAAATGATGATGATGAGAATAATACCTTAACATCAATATAAGTGGTCAGTTACAGCAGCTTTGAACAGAAAGAGGTGAGAGAATTCTGACCGGATATGGCTGGTTTAAATACAAAAGGGATAAACTATCTAAATTGTTATTAGAACTATCAATGGATACAACTAGAATATTTCATTGATGAATTAATTCTTCAAAATGAATAGTTAATAATCATAGGAACTTTTCAAAATGATTTATTAGTAAGCATGACCTTGCTCACTGCTACTCCAATATCTCTCCTTCCCACTCTTACTATGATATAGAGTACATATTCTCACAGTTATCAATATTAAATGAGAGGACCATTCAGTTTGTGTCAAAAGACACAACTTCTCTGCCCTCGATATGACTGTACATAAGTGAGATATAGACCCTTGGCCTGTCTGGGAGGTCAGTAGCTTCGCTTCAGTACTGACTTGGTCTATGTAGACCTGTCCAACCCTTGCTAGCAGGGAAAGCAGATGTTAAATGATGATGGTAATGATATATATGTATCTTATATATAATTGTTTCTACGTTAGGCACAAGGCCAGCAAATATCCCAGTGTATTACTGGTACTTTATTTTATCAACCCCGTAAGGATGAAAGGCAAAGTTAACCTCAGCAGGATTTGAACTCAGAATGGGAAGGGCCGTAACTCTTTGTGTCAAAGCATGGCGTCCGACCCTCGCTTTGACACACAGAGTTACGGCCCTTTCCATTCTGTATCTCATATATAATTGTTTCTACTTTTGGCACAAGGCCAGCAATTACCTAGTACATTACTGGTACTTTATTTTATCGACCCCGTAAGGATGAAAGGCAAAGTTAACCTCAGCGGGATTTGAACTCAGACCGTAAAGAGATGTAACTATGCTGGAAAGCATGGCGTCCGACCCTCTATTGATACTGCCAATTCACCGCCCTATCTCATATATAATGATTGGAGGACTGCGAGACTGTGTCTGGGGTATTTCTTCTAAACACGTTATTAAAGTAAGTTGGATTACTTTGAATAAATCATGAATGAATATTAAGTAATTTATCTACTAAATTCCGTAACTGTTGATTAAACATAGATATTCTTATATATAATGATTGCTTATTTTATGATCCGCTTCTTTAAAATGTTTAAATGTCTACACATCCAGTTAGCGTCTGTACGCTATATCACCATCGCTTATATAAATATTCATATATTTGGATGCCAACAACCAGTCCAACCCATGCTTGCATGAAAAGTGAATGTAAAATTATGATGATGATAGGTTTTGTAGGCTGAGGTAGCCAATATTAAGTTGGAAATTTGGCAGTCATTAGTGTGTCTTGAAATGACTGAGTGCATTTGAAATGTCAGACGTGCACCCAGAATTAGTTGGACAGCTCACAGAACAAATGAATCTATCCTGGAAGAGATTGGTGCCAATCGACAGTTGGTTGAAACTGTAAGGAAAAGGAAACTTCAGTATTTTGGTCATGTCATCAAGGTCAAGAATTTGACTACCCACATCCTTGAGGGACAAATACAGAGGAAAAGAACCAGGGGATGGCAGAATAGAAGACCATCTTGCTCAGGCCTACTTCTGGGTCCCCTACCATTTGCCCATAATATATGTCCTGCGATTCTTTTCTGAGCCATTCTAACCACATGTCCATAGTATTGGAGCTGTGATCTCTCAATTTGGAGAAGTAGTGGCTCTACCTGGAGTGATTCAGATTTCTGAGTTATGCACCTGTGAGGTAAAATACCCATGTCACACCATGTGTCAGGATAGTACCTCCTATGACTCCTTCAAGAGTTAAGACCCCTTTATAGTGATTCCAGTACTTGTCAGTTATTTTATTTTTAAGAAGCAACTGAGTTGATTTTGTAGGAATTATTATCAATTGGCAGTATTGGTAGAGCGTTGAATATGCTTTGCAGCATAGTTACGTCCCTTTACGTTCTGAGTTCAAATCCTGCCAAGCTTAGCTTTGCCTTTCATTCTTATGGGGTTGATGAAATAAATACCTGTAACGCATTGGGGTTTATTTAATAGACTTTTACCCTCCTCAAAAATTGTTGGCCTTGTGCCTAAATCAGAAACCATTACCATCAATATCATTGAAGATATTATTTCTTAGTATTTCATCCTTATTACAGAATCAGCTCCATAATTCATATTTTTATCTTCCATATCAGTAAGGATTAGATAAATCTAAATCAATAGCTTTGAGTCATACCAAGGCTCTTTCCAGATTATTTCCTATCCTACAGGTCAGCTTTGGTTTTAATATTCTATTTCTGCTTTAATGCTGCCTATTAATTCTTTTATCAGGACTCTCTTCTATTATACAGTATTGGATTTTATAAAAAATGAAACTTAATACTTGTTTTATTCTTAGCTGCATCCGAGGTTTATCTAAATTTAGCTGGATCCTTAAATATTTCTTCAAAGCATTTTAAGTGTAGGTTTGTGGAATTTTGAGTTGATTTATTCCATAACCTAGTTTCATTTCTCATTTAATAAAATCTCCAATGATATTTGTTTTTTCAACTTAAAGCATTCAACAATTCAGGTTAATTTTTTGAATGTTGGTATTTAAAGGTTTAACTTAAAAAAAACCTAGGGTGTAATTATTTAAAATGGACATAATCTATTAAAAGCAATATATTTTTAATAAACACTAACATACAATTAATTGGAATCAAACACATATACAGCCGATCCCTCGGATCTCCACCAAGTGTTAAAGGGATAAAGTTAACATAAAGAGTGGTGTGCTCATGCTCGGAGATATAAAATAGGGTGAAGACCCTTAATGATGGTAAAAGAAGTTGCCATTGGCCGCTACAAGGGATCCAACCTTGTATCTCACAGACACTTTGAAGGTTCAAAGTGCCTAACTGGGAGATACGAGTTTTGATTCCTCATAGCAGCTCACGGCAACTTCATTTTCTGTCTTTTATTTATATTTATTACCCCAATGTGGAATGGTTATTGCCATGGTCAGCTTGGACTCCTCTAGACTAAGGTCTTCCATTGGGTTTGATGATGAATGTTCCAGTTTGTTTGATCAACAAAGTGAACTTCTTAACCATTTGCTTATGCAGCGTCCATAACTAGATGGCAGAGTTAACTTTGGTTACTTCTTTTCTTCTTCACTCACTTAATCCTGACAGGGTTGTTGGGGCAGAGTCCTCAAACACTCCTTCCAGTGGGTCCTGTCAGAAGCAACTATCTCGATATTATGTGAGATAATTATATGAGGTAAAGACTTTACCGCAAAAATATAATAGTAAATATAGAGTAACGTAAATACTAAATGGTTAAACTTCTACACTTCCTTTTGAATTATTTGCTGTTGGTGCAGAACCTCGCAGATTCCCTTTAATACTGGAGTTTATCTTGCCTCTCTCTTTGTCTGCCCACCCCCAATATCCCTCCCTCTTTTCCATTCTGAATTCATTCATCTATGTGTCTGTCTATTCATACTTCTATATCTCTCTGTTCTTCTTCATTCATTTTTCAGTCTGTTTGGCATTCATAAATCTATTCACCTGTTCATTCATAAATCTGTTTGTATAGTTGTTGGCCTTCTGGTCTGTAGTTTATTTATCTATATAGGGTAATATTAGGGCAACACCAACAGCAGTTTACTCTATATTGGGTTCCAATATAATGTCTATGCTATTTAAATAACTATTATTGTTTCCATAGTGATTCTAACTGTTCAGTTATAACAATTATTTTGAATGTTATATATATATATATATATAGTAATAATAATAAATTTGAAGACTAAAATCCAAAGAGGGCTCGATTAGGATAAATATATATCACAGAATATATATAAGAACCATAGAGCAAATATTTATTAAAATAACAGATTAAAGTTTAAGCAAAGAATCGCTGTTTTCACCCTTAACGGGATCTTCTGTTAAGGGTGAAAGCAGCGATTCTTTGCTTAAACTTTAATCTGTTATTTTAATATATATATATATATATATATATATATATATATGTATATATATGTAAGTATGTATACGTACATACATATATGTGTACAGACGTACAGTAGTATGTATATATATACATACATGCACACACATATATATATGTACGTATGGATTTACTAAACATTTATTATAATGTTCGGTTTTTTGTAAACATCATTTTCGGTACGCCCGGCCAACTAACTCACTCGATATGCAAATTAGGCTGCTCAGCCGTTTATGTGCATAAGGAAAGTATATACTTTCAAACGTTTAATCATCTGACAGGAAGGTATACGATGCTGATGATAGCTAATAAGCTTGAAAGTAGTTCATCGTTCCTTTGTCAGTGTTGAACAAAAGGGCAACGATGGTTGCCGAACACTGTATGGCTTAATTCGGGATGTTTGTTTACAAACAAACCGAACATTATAATAAATGTTCAGTAAACCCATACATACATATATATATATGTGTGCATGTATGTAAATATATACATACTACTGTACGTCTGTATACATATATGTATGTACGTATACATACTTATATTTAGGTATCAGCCGTACTAAGAGTGAGAAATGAAATTTTATTTCATTCTTTTCCATATATATATAGTTAAGGCAATGCTATATCTGCAAACATTTTTACATTTATAATGAAATATTAATCTTCTCTTGTTCAGAGTTGTCATAACTACTATAAATTTTCAATCTTAAAATTCCAGAACTTCTGTGCTCTTTACAATTTGATGTCAGGTTATAAAATTTTATATGGTAAGTGTTGTAAATCTGTGTTTCAAATTACATTCTAGGGAAAGGAAAGGGACAAACAAACAAACAAAAAATTGTAGGATTATTATCATTAAAACTAACAAATAGTAAATCATTTATATTTTGATAGTACTGAATATTATTTATAAATCAGGATCGAACATACTCTCTTTGTTTATATTTTATGTAAGAGAAGAAAATCCATAAGTGTTTGCCAGACAATGCTGAACTTTAGACCGAACTAATAAGTTTTCATAATTGATTTAATAGGATACTTAAGTGGTATTATAGCAATATTTAATAGAACTTGAAATATGAAATGAAATCTCTTCTGTAACCTTACATTGTAAACACTTCATCTATTAAAGGAACCAAACATTTATCCACTATGGCTATGGCACCAAAATTTGCTTTACAAAAATATTAAATATAATAGTGAGTTCTGGGTACTTGTTATCAAGACACCTACACAACCACTTTACAGTGTGGGCTGGGTACTTGTTACCATGACACCTACACAACCACTTTACAGTGAGTTCTGGGTACTTGTTATCATGACACCTACACAACCACTTTACAGTGTGGGCTGGGTACTTGTTATCAAGACACCTACACAACCACTTTACAGTGTGGGCTGGGTACTTGTTACCATGACACCTACACAACCACTTTACAGTGTGGGCTGGGTACTTGTTACCATGACACCTACACAACCACTTTACAGTGTGGGCTGGGTACTTGTTACCATGACACCTACACAACCACTTTACAGTGTGGGCTGGGTATTTGTTACCATGACACCTACCTGACCAAAACTAAGAGATCTAGAGTAGTTAATTATTGCTCTTTGTTATGTATGAAGGTATTCATATTATTCATGCAAATAAATCTTTATCATCTTAATTTTCATTTTTTATGATTTATATTGATATATTTACTGTTTATTCAATTAATATTCTCATGGAAGAGATAGTGTATTTTAAGTACTTTGTTGTCTCAATGTTTACAAAATATTTAATGGCATATATTAATGTTATATAATTTCAAACAAAATATCTCAGCTGTTTGTCATGATTCTTCTTAATAGGATATATTTAAGTAGTTGCATAATCTTGTGTTACATCTAATATTTTGTAGCATTATCAAACTGGGATCATACTTAAGTAAATTTGTCAGTGTTTCCCCATCTCAAAAGTGGTATTCATCATCATCATCATCATTTTACATCTGCTTTTCCCTGCTTGCAAGGGTGGGACGGGTGCTATTCAGCACAGCATCTCTCCACTTGCCACGGTCCTTTGTCATCTCCTCAGTGAGTTTCAGCGATCTAAGGTCTGCTCTCACTACCTCCGCCCATGTTTTTCATGGTCTTCCTCTACTGTGACTTCCTTCCACTGGGATTTCTTGCCACTTCTCTACCCAGCAGTCATCCTCCATCCATTATGTTTTAAAATAAATTAATTGGTGTTTGTCTAAGTGTATGTAGGAATAGCTGTGTGGTTAAGAAGTTCACTTCACAACCACTTGGCTTTGGGTCTCATCCCACAGCATAGCACCTTAGGAAAATATCTTCTTCTGAAACTTCAGGCTGACCAATACTGTGTAAATGAATTTGGTAAATGGAAACTGAAGGAAGCCATGTAAATACATATACATCATCATCATCATATGACATGCATTTCCATATATATATATATATAGAGAGAGAGTGAGAGAGAGAGAGAGAGAGTGCAGTGCTGAGACCGGGAAAACCACTAACTATGGAAGTACTCACTGCATGCAGAGTGGGTATAGAAATAGGTAAAACCCTGATCACGGCACCAAAACCGCTTGCCAGTGCGGTCAGGATTTTACCCATCTCTCTCCATCTCACTCTCTCTCTCTCTCACTCTCTCTCACTCTCTTCCCTTTCTTTTTCTCCCCCATCTCTCTCTATATATAATTTTTAGTGGACATAGCATGGCCACATGATTAAGGAGTTCACTTCACAATCATTAGGTCCCAGGTTTGGTCCCACAATGTGGCATGTTGGGTAAGTATTTACCATAGCCTCATGTCAACCCATGCATAATAAATGAAATTGGGCAGACAGCAACTATTTGGAAGCCCGTCAGATGATGGTTAGAATGGTTTTTATTATTCCAGTTCTTAACTAAATTGATTAATATGTTTTGTCTAAAATATATATACAAAATAAACTTATTTAACTATTCATGTTTTGTAATGATTTAGCAGAAAATATTTAAAAACAGGTTTGTTAATTCAAATGTTTATAGTATATCTACTAGTAGACAGAATCTAGTGAAAATTTGCACTATTAGATAGTGAAAGGCCATGGTTTAGTAGTTAAAGAGTTGGATTCACAATCATGAGGTTGCAAGTTTAATTCTCAGACTGGGTGATGCGTTGTGTCCTTGAGCAAGACACTTTATTTCACGTTGTTCCTTCTGCCAGGAGTTGTGACTGGTAGATAGTATCAGCAATGGAAACAAAGGTTTCCTTCGCCTGATTTGATGAGGTCCATCCCACTCGGCAAGTAAATGAGGCCTAGGATCTTGTCAATCGATCAGAGTGAGATAGAGGAAAGACTTCAACTTTTAATGTGATGCAATCACAGTACTATTTTATACTTTTCACAAATGTGTTGCTGTGGTTTCATGCAGTACAAGACATTAAAAGTTCTAATGATAGAATCTTTGAAAAACATTCACAATTATAAAAGAAGTTATATTTTGATTGTTTAGTTTTGTACGAGATAAACTATTTCTATATAAAGTTTAATGACAAATTTTTACTGTAATTAAAATTTGGTTCTCTATTGGTTTTGTAATCTGTGTTATGTTTAAGTTAATGTAGAATAGATGATATTGTGTTGTTTGGGTTAATTCAAGTGTTATTTAAAACGTATATGGAATTTGACTTTGATTACAGTACTCATTAAACAAAACCAACTTGTTTTAACCCTTTACTCTATATATACTATTGTATTGTCACAGTAAAGGCTTTACCTCACATAATATCTCACATAACATTTACATTACTCTATATATACTATTGTATTTTCACGGTAAACACTTTATTTCACATAATATTGAAACTACAAAATTTTGATATTATTTATTTTGAGAACAATACCTTAACATAAGTATGAGCAGCTGGTTACAGCTGGTTTGAACGGAAAGAATGAGAGAATTCTGGCCAGGTACAGCCGGTTTAAATGTGGAAACTTATTCATGCATAATGAACAAGTGGTTCTATATTTTCTTAGAACCAAGTAGGACAATAATTCCCAACATAGGGTACATGCCCAACCGGGTTAAATGATTAACGGGAGCAATTTGGAAATAATGCTAATGAGAAAAAACTTCAGGTTTTACTTTATTACTTTAATTGTCAGAAATTCCTCTCTCACCTCCTCCACACATTATTGTGCATCTGGCACCAACTATACTTTGCAGTTGATCATTGCTGTTTTCATGGGGGGCTGGGATGATAATTTTTGAGATATTGAGGTGGGATATAGTGCACAGAATGTTGGGAACCACAGGAGTAAAATCTATATATTCATTTATTGAATACATTTAAATGTCTGTATAGAGCTAGTAAGCCATAACATACAAGGTGACATATCTATCAAGAAACAAAGTCAAGAAGAAAGAAAAGACACTGAGAGAAAGAAAACAGGAGGCAAAAGAATCTTAAATCAGAAAAATAGTGAAAAGTTTCTGTTGTTGAATCTTTTCATGGTCTCCATGAACTAAAAGATCTTTGTTTATGGTTGGTAGATCGTTGATAAAATATTGTACCTTCAATCTTGGTAGATTAAAAAAACAACATTTTGTGGTCAAATTTATAATGAAATATACTATCTTGCAACTAATTAATGTAGAATTTTGAAGGGTTTACTCATACAATTAATTATTTCATTCCCAATATATTCTGGCATCCATCTGTCTCTGAAGACAATGAAGATTGTTGCGCCATGGAAGTCAGTCTGTGGTGGAGCTGCAGCGACGGCTGTACACCCTGTTCCTCGAACAGCAGGTCCTGTTGCGTCCAAGGGAGCTAACTCTGCTCTCTGACGTCTGCGTGTTCCTCTCTCTTCCCACTGCTCCTCTCTCCTCTGATGTCTTAATGGCCGACTTGATGGCAAGTTGTCAGCTGCCACCGCTTCAAGGCCTGGTAGTGTTCCACCCGTCTCTCCATTTGCTTTGTGCAATTGGTGATGATTTTGCTATCTTGATGGCGCACGGACCAAAGGCCTTTTTCATACCCTTGTACATGGCTCAAATTGTTGGCGCACTGTCTAGCACTTCTGGCCCTCCTAAGGGCGGCAAGTGTCATTTCACAGGGGTCTCATTTGTGGTTGAGTAACGCAGTTCTCTTGGATGAGATGGCTGGCTCGAGGTCCATAATTCCGGCCTCAAACCAGTTGGGGTTTTTCTGCTCTTTCCTTCCAAAAGTGTCGAGAGTGGCACCATGGATATGGTTCCATCTCTCTTCCGCACTGCTAGTTGGGCAGTTGCTAAGGGCTTCTTGGATGGTGTCTGAGTAGCGTTCGCGTAGTTCAGGGACTGATGTCATAGTTGTGTTGATTCGAAGACGTCCCTTCTGTTTTGATCAATGGCTACACTTGGGTGTGAAGATACACTTTGCTGGCGACCATAGAGTGATCAGTGTCGCAGTCAGCGCTGTGGTAGCTGCGAGTAGTGAGGGTCTTCAAGTGATGGCGAGATCGAACTGGGGCCAGTAACGAGATCTGTAGTGGCACCAGGACACTCTCTGGTTGGTTTTTGTGTTCGTGATGCAGAGGTCATGAAAGGAGCATAGCTCAAGGAGTCTTTTCCCGTTCTCATTGAGCCTGCTGACGCCAAAGTGGCCGATGCATCGGGGCCAGGAGATATGATCCGCACCAATCCGAGCATTAAAAAGAAGGTACAAGTGTTCTGAGGTGGGTAACTTCTTGATGGCAGTCTCAAGCTCCTCATAGAACTCACCCTTCGCCTCTGCTGAGGAGCAGCAAAGCATGGAGGCATAGACGCTGATGATGTTCGCGGGGCCTGAGGTGGTTGTGAGGCGAAGAGAAAGAATGTGAGCTGTGCCTTCTGAAGGCAGTTCGATTGAAGACAGCAGAGAGTTTCTCACTGCAAAGTCCACGCCATGCACTTGGTGCTCGTCAGGGACCTTCCCCTGTCAGAAGAATGTATAGTCCTTTGATTTAGGCTGCCGTTTGATGAAAGTCTGGTTTCTTGCAGTGGAGTGATATCAATATTGAGCCTCTTGAGTTTACGACTGATGACTTCTGTCTTTCTAGTGTTGTCGACCTGTTGAAGATCGTCAGAGAGGCCGGAGCACATGGTCCTGACATTCCAGGTTGCCAGTCACAGCACTGGTAGCTTTCTTTTCTTTCTTCTTTCTTTGCCTGGTGCAGGGTTTACATTCTGCTCTTCGGTGTTTTCCCTGATCTCCAAGCACCCAATTGAAGCAGGCAGACTGTGACAGGTCAACACCTTACTGGAGGGAAACTTCCTAGTTGCAAATCTCAAGGTCATTTGTGACTGAAGAGGTCTTTACCCATTTTACCTAATCCAATAACTTAACAAATGGTTCTTGTATAATATCATGTTGGAAGATGTAAATTTATATAAGAATTATTTGAAATGGGTGGTTTTCTTTCTTGGAACCAGGGGTGGTTTTGGTTGCATTGGTATCAGAATGGTAAAGACCAGCTTTAAGGTGTCCCCTCTTTGTGTTTGTTATTGTTAAATGCTATATTTCCTCTCATTAGAGGATGTGCATGGTGTAAATGTTGCTTGAGAAAAACCTATACATGGTCTGTTCTCCAATAGTGGATGCTCTTTACTGTAGTGATATCTTCATAATAGAAACAGTAGTTATTCTTCAGAAAGAAGCATTACAACTGATCCTCATTTTCTTTCTTTAAAACATAGTTTGGAAATGGTTAAAAGAAATATCTTATCAATATTTAGTGTATATTTCAATACTTGCAGTTTACAAGCTTTCATATATGTTGTCTTTAACTTAAGAAGCTTTTTTATAAGTACCGAAGCAATATATAAATATTGTATCAATGGAAGGTATTTTTTATATTCTACTTTGAAAATCTTATAATTATTAAGTAAGTAGGTTTTGCCAAACAAACTTTATCCAACTTCATACAACAGAATATGATTGTTTATTATTTTTTGTTTAACTCTTTATTCTGAAATTTGTGAATAAATAGAATTGAATGCATTTTTATGTTTTGTATTTAGGTTCCAGAATGTAGTTGTATTTAGGTTCCAGAATGTAGATGTATTTAGGTTCCAGAATGTAGATGTATTTAGGTTCCAGAATGTAGTTGTATTTGGGTTATACATTGTCAGTATTTCCAATGATTATCAAATCACTTCTCTGTTTTTTCTAAAATGAGAATGAAGATAAAAGGTTAAGTTCTGGAGCAACATCTGAATTCATCTTTCCTCATTTAGATTCATCATCATTACCATTTTACGTCCATTCTTCCACTTTAGCATGGGTTAGACAAGTTGTCCTGTTGTGGGCAATGCTAGGTCAGG
Source organism: Eledone cirrhosa (assembly GCA_964016885.1). Classification (NCBI taxonomy): domain Eukaryota; kingdom Metazoa; phylum Mollusca; class Cephalopoda; order Octopoda; family Eledonidae; genus Eledone; species Eledone cirrhosa. The sequence continues at coordinate 33,150,563 of OZ024758.1, read as the reverse complement.
TGACTGTCTTGCTTATACAGAACTAATTTTGGCTTGGTTTCTACAGCTGGATGCCCTTCCTAACACCAACCTCATTTACAGTGAGTACTGGGTGCTTTTTGTCATGACACTTACATGACCACTTTAGAGTGCGAGGATGGGGTGGGGGCATAATGTATATATGCTTCAGCTTCTGCCTGTACCCGTAGGAAATAGATTATATACATAAATAAAACTGTTATTGTTCCAATCAGTCCACAGACACTCAGCAAACACCCTAAACCAAATGCCAACCTGTATTCATATCTCCTGCTAAACCAAACCGTACTCCAAATTTGGCAAATCAAATGCAGACCAACCATCTTTCCAGATTCGGCATACATAACCGGACTCTATCAGCCACATATCTAATTACAACTGTTAATTGTTATATTTTCAGTAATAACAACAAAATCATTAATCAAACGTGTCCAAACATTCCTCCATTTTCTGACATTAATTTATTAAGTATAACGTAAACGGAGCTTTTGCAAAGGTCTAAAAGTTGCATCACTTACCTATCTAGAGAGAACTTACTCTATATATAAGACAACGAATATGTGACTAAAAAGATCGATGGTGAAATAGGGGTCAGCTTCTATTTGGGGTCAGTATTTTAATGACTTTTACCAACTTCAAATTCTATGTAAATAAGGTGCTAAAATATCTGGAGTGATTATTTCACAATGAAACACTTTCTACATTTCCTATATCGCCATGAGTTTTATTTATGCATTGCCTTGAGAACATTCTTACAAAGTTTTATTATTGGAACTTTTTAATACATAAATATTCCCAACACATAAGCGCATACACACATGCACATGCACAGACCGTTTTTTCTCTGTGACATATATAATTATACTTTTTCTTTCAATTCTTCTCCCTTATCTCACTTGCTGTCTCTCGCCACCTCTAAAGTCATTTTGTAGTGGATTTGTGAAACAAAAACTTCACTCTAAACAACATTTAAAACATTTCAAATATCACAATATTAAACTTTGTAAATATTTTTCCACTGAGAACTTCAGAACCACACCTTCTAAACATAATGTGTTGATTATCTGCCTCAGTTTATAAACGGTATTTGTATTTTTATCCATTTCTCAGACATAAAATAGGGGGTTGCCTTATATTTGAGTATATATGGTACATTTAATATCAATAAAATATTCCACATTTGTATTAACTGCAAGAACCTTTTCAACTTGTCTGGCATAATGGTTTTTCATAAGTAATGAGAAACAATAATTTCAACAAGTTTTATCCAAGGTACACTACAGAGATTTTTACCAATACATTTCTGAACAAGAACTCCAAAGTTCAAATGATGTGTAGGAATACTACAAGGATGTTGTTCAACATCTACTTGTAGAATCTCATAGAAGAAACATTTACTGACTTCCACATTTTCATATCTAGAGGTGATCAATCTTTTATCCTTTTATCCTGTATGAATAAAAGAGTTATCTGACAGAACACACCACATCCCAAACTACAGGCTGTTAAATTCAAGTGTTTTAGTTTCAGTTTCAGTTTGCCTTTGACTGTTTCCTTGAACAGTGTTGCAAAACAAGCAAATTTTAATTATTACTGAAAGAAAAGAACTGCTACTTCAAATAGAAATGTACACATGTCATAACACAATTGCCTTTGTCTCTGGAAAAATATAACAAGTAAAAGCCTGAGGTATTATCTGAAGAGAAAAGGCTAGAAATAATATTTTAACAATATGATATATTAGATATTTTCAACATTCTCCAAATCTTCTATGGATGACAAGAAACATTGGTGTACTCTCCCTACTGAAACATCTCTGAAGAATCAACTGAATGAAATGTATTTTTAATTTTAAAAGAGGGTCTGAAGAAATTGTAGATGGTCTATGTCAACAAGAATTTTACAATAAAGTTTGTGAGGTGGGATGAGTTTATATGTTGTCAGACCTGCCAACCTCTAAAAACCCAAACAGGGAGTACCATGAAAAAAAGTGCCCAAAACGGGGAGATTTTACATAATTATTTCTACTTTAGGCACAAGGCCAGCAATTACCCAGTGTATTACTGGTACTTTATTTTATCAACCCCGTAAGGATGAAAGGCAAAGTCAACCTCGGCGGGATTTGAACTCAGATCGTAAAGGGACGTAACTATGCTGGAAAGCATAGCGTCCGACCCTCTACCGATACTGCCAATTCACTGTCGGGGAGATTTTACATAATGAAAGCTAAACCCATTTTCACAAGAGAAGACATCTCCCACCCACAGTGGGTGAGAGATCTCCCCACTGGGCGGGGTGAGTTGACAGGTCTGTGGAGAGAAGATTCCTCATTTCAATACAGCATGTAAATTTATCCAAACCCACAAACTTTTCAAATTTAAGTTATTCATCATCATCATCATCATTTTAACATCCGTTTCTCCTGCTAGCAATAGTGAGCATAAAAAAAAACATGTAATTATAAATACTTACGCTGTGAAGAAAGGTTTGCATTGACTCAATGTCTAGTAGAATTTTAATCATTTTGACAAATACAGGGGACAACTCTGGAGATAATTCTATCTTATTAGACCTCATCAGCAAAGCATATACTCCACTGTACTGAGCTGAAGGAGTGATAAAGAATAACTAATTAAATGTACAACACTGCTTGAAGAAATGGAGTTTTACATATATCTGCATTCACTTCTATATTTCCAGGTGTGACAAGTTATTAGCTCGATATTGTTTCAATAATGATTTATATTTTTTCAACAATAATTTTATTTGTGATTGTACAGTGTAAGGATGCTTTTGACATCTACAATAATATGAACAATATAACTATGATTTTTTTTTTATGTCCCTTTACAAATCAGGAGATCAATGTATGTTAAATATTTCTTACATTTTCATTGAATATGTGGTGAATGAGTTTTATAAGCTTGAGCAATACTGGTTTGTTTCTTTCTGTTCAAGAAAAATCTATTTGTGAGCATTTTCAACAACCTTGTATACAATAATTATAATTACTTAACTTATGAGACAGAAAAGAACTTTTTATATATATTTTTTCATTCATTAGGACATAAAGAATTTGTGTATTCCTAAATTTAATTTTCATTGTTCTATGATGCTATTCTTCTCCCATAGACAGTTCTCCTTTAAAAATATTGACAAGTTTTTGATGAATGAAAGTAAATTAGTTGAACAGTTAATTATCAATAATTTTATTCTAATTTTTTAACACTTGTTTCCAAAATATCTATTCATTTAATTTCCATCAGAAATGAATTTCTTTATCATTAGTTCATTTTGTCTAACAGTTCCTGATATTAATATAATTTTGTTTGAAAATAATGTCTCTCAATAATCAGTTGTGTTAATGAAATTAGTGAAATGTTTTACTTCATTAATTCATATACATTATATTATTCTTTTACTGGTTTCAGTCATTAGACTGCAATCATGCTAAGACACCATCGTCTTGATTTAGTCAGTCATATCAACCCCAGTACTTAGTTTTTAAGTCTGGTACATAATTTATCAATCTCTTTTTTTTTTTTTGTTGAACTACTATATTATGGGACAAAGATAGGGAGAGAGAGACATGCAGATATGATGGTGGAGGTAGTGATAGTGGTGTGGTAGTGGTGTTAGTGGTTGTGGTCGTGTTAGTGGTTGTGGTGTGGTTAGGGTGTGGTGGTGTTAGTGGTAGTGGTGTGGTCAGTGTGTGGTGGTGTTAGTGGTAGTGGTGTGGTCAGTGTGTGGTGGTGTGGTGGTGTTAGTGTTAGTGGTGTGGTTGTGTGGTGGTGTTAGTGTTAGTGGTGTGGTGGTGTTAGTGTTAGTGGTGTGGTTGTGTGGTGGTGTTAGTGGTCAGTGTGTGGTGGTGTTAGTGGTAGTGGTGTGGTTGTGTGGTGGTGTTAGTGGTAGTGGTGTGGTCAAGGTGTGGTGGTGTTAGTGGTAGTGGTGTGGTCAGTGTGGTGGTGTTAGTGGTAGTGGTGTGGTCAGTGTGTGGTGGTGTTAGTGGTAGTGGTGTGATCAGTGTGTGGTGGTGGTGTTAGTGGTGTGGTCAGTGTGATGGTGTGGTGGTGTTAGTGGTGTGGTCAGTGTGTGGTGGTGTTAGTGGTTGTGGTGTGGTCAGTGTTTGGTAGAGGTGGTTTTTTAAATCCTTTTTTCTTATTTATTTATAGGAACACATATTTATATAAATATCTAAGTGCAGTTTAAAAAAAAAAAAAATATATATATATATATATATATATATAACAACTAGAATAAACATATGAAACAATCACAGGGGATAATTTTTACAATTGTGTAAGCACACATAGCTAGGTAAGTAACTAAATAAAGTTAACTAGAACTTCAAAAATAGATACCTTATAATATATTATAAGGTATCTATATTTGAAGTTCTAGTTAACTTTATTTAGTTACTTACCTAGCTATGTGTGCTTACACACTTGTAAAAATTATCCCCTGTGATTGTTTCATATGTTTATTTATATGTTAATCAATTTCTAGTTGTTATAAAATGGTCGGACCTATTCATTAGAATCTTGGAGCTTATTTTACGGGTGATATGGCGCATGCCTTTCTGGCATGACACCCATAATTTTGATTTAGATTAAATTCACTTATTTATCTTAATTTTGGATACATATATATATATATATATATATATATATATATATATATATTTATCATTTTTATTTTTCTTAGATACAAACAAACATTTCTAAATATATTTGAAAAAGGAATTTTGTCATTAATGGAATTCTTTTATGTTAATCATGTTATGATAAATAATTGTTTCTACATTTGGCACAAGGCCAGCAAATACCCAGTACATTACTGGTACTTTATTTTATCGACCCCGTAAGGATGAAAGGCAAAGTTAACCTCGGCGGGATTTTAACACGGACCATAAAGATTGTTATGATAAATAATAATAATGAAATTATTGTGTACAGTGCCCAGGTGCACTACAACTGATCAAAGGTGTATGTATAGTATATAGAATAATGTCAAGGACGTGAATAGTGTATGAGTCATGATATACATGTGTGTGTGTGTATGATATACATGTGTGTAGTGTTGGCAAATCTCAGGAAGCATGGAGGTTTTAAAGGATGCAGTGTCTCGACAGCTAACAACTGATGCTGGTAGTTTGTTCCATGGACGTTTTAAAGGATGCAGTGTCTCGACAGCTAACAACTGATGCTGATAGTTTGTTCCATGGACGTTTTAAAGGATGCAGTGTCTCGACAGCTAACAACTGATGCTGATAGTTTGTTCCATGGAGGTTTTAAAGGATGCAGTGTCTCGACAGCTAACAACTGATGCTGATAGTTTGTTCCATGGAGGTTTTAAAGGATGCAGTGTCTCGTAAAGCTAACAACTGATGCTGATAGTTTGTTCCATGGACGTTTTAAAGGATGCAGTGTCTCGTAAAGCTAACAACTGATGCAGGTAGTTTGTTCCATGGAGGTTTTAAAGGATGTAGTGTCTCGACAGCTAACAACTGATGCTGATAGTTTGTTCCATGGAGGTTTTAAAGGATTCAGTGTCTTGACAGCTAATAACAGATGCAGAGAGTTTGTTCCATGCTTCAGCAACTCTGAGCATGAAAATATTGTTTCCGAAAGTCATAGGAACTGTTTTCTGACTTTGTAGGCATGCCCATGTGTGTTAGACACATGGAATTCAAAAAGTACTCAGGGTTGTTGTTGGCAAGATGGTAAACACCCACAAAATTGTTAACCAAGTCAGTTGTCAGACGTTGGAGCTTCAATGTATCCATGCCCAGGGAAGCAAGGCGTTCAGAGTATGGTAGATGCCTGATGGAGGGTATTCGCTTGGTTTCACGTCTCTGAACAGTTTCCAGGCGTTCAATGTTCTGAGCAAGATAGGGGTTCCAGACTGGTGATGCAAATTCTAATTGTGGCTGCATCATAGCTATATACAGCTTTAAATAGATAGCTGGAGAGCGGCTGACAAAGTTCTTGCTGAGTGATGCTAAGACACCCTCGGCCTTCTTGACAATTTTAGAGACGTGCTTCGTTCAACACAAATCACTGCTGATCATAATGCCCAGGTCACATTCACAAGAAGACTTCTTGATATTAGTGTTGTGGAGGGAGTATGTGGACACTGGGTTTTTACTCCCAAAATGCATGGTGGTACACTTGAGTTGCCAGTCCATGATCCATTGTTGCATTGTGTCCAGGTCAGATTGCAAGAAAAATCTATAGTGTTCAGGATTTGTCCTTTTTATTTCAAGGTACAACTTGATGTCATTTGCGTATTTCAGTACTGTGGCATTCTTTAAGTTGGCATCTATATCATTACTTTATGCCACAAACAAAAGGGGGCCAAGAACAGATCCCTGTGGTACACCAGATGACATCTCATATGGTGAGGAATGCTGTCCTAGAACCGTGACTACCTCTCTTCGACTGAGAATGAAGGACTTCAACCAGTTAAAAAGATCATCCTTCACACCCATTGCAGAGAGTTTTGCCGTAAGCCTTTTGTGTGGCACAGAATTAAAAGCTTTAGCAAAGTCAAGGTAAACAACATCCACCCATGAGCCGCCATCGGTGATCCGGGTGATGTCTTCAAGAAACTTGATAAGTTGATCACAGCAGCTGGAGTTAGGGATAAATCCAAATTGTGAGGGCCGGATAAGACTGTGAGAGTTCCAGAAGTTCTAAAGTGTTTCTCTGACACAGCATTCCATCAGTTTGGCAATGCAGCTAGTAAGACTGACTGGACGATAGTTCACAGGTGATGTGCGGTCACCCTATTTGAACAGAGGAATGACACTGGCAGTTTTCCACTGTTCTAGAGTAGCACCATTGTTCAGACAGAATTGGAAGAAGTGTGATAGCTGGTGCAGAAGGAAGTACTCACCACGTTTGAGAAGCAGGTACGTAACACCATCAAGACCAGGATAGGCATGGTTGCGTTTATTTTTAAGGTGACGTCGCAGCATTGCAGGTGTAAATTCCATAGTTGTAATAGAATCCGATGTCAAAGGTGGTGGAGATGGTACACTCTGGACTTCAACAGTGAAAATGCCTGCATAGCATTAACCAATGAGCTCTGCGCATTCCTTGGGGTCATCAGTAACCTGGCTTGTGTGGGGATTGCGAAGAGGACCAACTAGAGAGTGAGGCCTCTGCTTTGAGTGAACATACTTCCAGAACACCTTATGGTCAGGGTTGGTTGCTATGCGCTGCTCAAATTCAAGTACTGCCTTTTTTGTCACTTGCTTGAGATGGTTGGATGATTTATTTCGATTTTTCCTATCGATATCTGATTTATGCAGTTTGTACTCACGTTCAGCATTACAACGTTCTTTCCTGGCAAGACGGACTGCTGCAGTCTCCCAAATTGCACTTTTGGGATGTTTTTTCTGCTTACATGGCACTGATGCTGCACATGCTGTTAGTAATTTTCTCAAAAGCAAAACTGCAGTGATTAAAGAACACTTAAAAGTTTGTTTGCTTTGTAATAACTATCTATAGGCAATGAACATTGATAAGTGTTACGTGGTAGGTTCAGTGGTGAGTCCTTCAAAAGGAAATTAAGAACTACCATGTTTATCTGACACCTTCATTAAAACAAATGAATAAATAAAAGGGCCTTTGAATAGTTGCATGAGCTGCCACAAAGAGCAACCAAAATCCTTCAAATTTCAACTCCAAACTTCAGATTAGATAATGAATCTGTAAATACCTTTGAAAAGGTGGGATGGTCATGGCGGGAATTATTTTGATTATAAATTTGTGCAGTCAAGGTTGACTTTAGTATAAACATGAACATTAAAAAATACTGGATAAGTTATTCTGTATTGTGAAGGCACCTGCCTTAGTGGTTAGTGTTGAACTGGCGGAGGTTGTGAGTTTGATTCTCAGACCGGGTACTGTATTGTGTCCTTCAGCTGTAGAAATGAATTGTGATGTCACTGGGTTTGCAAGAAATTAGTTTGTTTTAAATACACATTTAATTAATTAATTTTTCCTGTTTTATTTCTGAATAATAATAATAATAATATTCTTATATAGGCACAAGGCCAGTAATTTGGGAGAAGGGGAAAGTCGATTAAATTGACCCCAGTGCGTGACTGGTACTTTATTTTATCGACCCCGTAAGGATGAAAGGAAAAGTTAACCTCGGTGGGATTTGAAATCAGACCGTAAAGGGGCATAACTCTATGCTGCAATGCATGGTGTCCAATGCTCTAGCAATACTGCCAATCCTATAATAATAATAATGGTTTCATTTATTGGCCACAAAGGCCGACATATAGGGGACAATACAACAGACGGCAGCAGTGGGGCCAACATATAGGGGACAATACAACAGACGGCAGCAGTGGGAGTTTTACACAAATATCGAGTAAAAAATAGTAAAACAATAACAATAAACAAAAAAATTCAACAATGATAATAATAATAAATAAGTTTGGAAGAATTAATTTTATATAAAGTTAATTAGGATTTTATCATCCATAATGCATTATTATTTTGAAATACAAAATATTTAATTTAGAGATGAATTTGAAAATCTTTGTTGATTTACAAATGCATTGAATTCATTTTCTATTTTCATTTCCCCAGAAATAAATTAAAAACAATCAAATCAATAAATTCAATAAGAATCTTTAAATTTTCATTAGTTTTCATTATAAACTAAATATATCAAGTATACTTGAGTCAGGAACAAATATTCGCAAAGTGTTTTTCAGCACTAAATCATCATCTTACGTCTCGTTCCCATGATGACATGGGTTGCATAAGTTGTTACAGCCAAAGTCAGTCCTTAGTTAAAGTTACTGTCCTCCTATATGAGTTAAAAGACCACATCTTACTTGTACATTATGTTTTTGTCAAGGTTTATATGGTTGGATGCCTTTCATAATGCCAACCATTTAAGAGTGTACTGGGTGCATTTTATTGCAGCAGTAACACTAGTAATGTTGCCTTGCATTGCACATGACTAAAGTGTACACATTATTCTAGTGGATTGGCAGTATTAGTAGAGCATCAGACACCTTGCTTTGCAGCATAGAGTTATGGCCCTTTGCGTTCTGAGTTCAAATTCTGCCAAGGTTAACTTTGCCTTTCATCTTCACGGGATCGATAAAATAAAGCACCAGTAATTGCTGGCCTTGTGCCAAAAGTAGAAACAATTATTCTCCATAGTCTCCATTCATGTGGCCAAGATGGTAAAATAGAAGAGAGAGAGTAATGGCAGAAGAATCGGGATGATTTGTTGAAGAGAGTAAGAGTCTAATGTGAGAAACAGTGAGAGGGTGGCAAAAGGGAGTGTAATGGCAGAGAGATATAGTGTTGGAAAGAATAATGAAAAATACATTTTTAAAAGTAATAACTCTTGTTTTTTGTGCTGCTGGAGTTTCACTTCCCCTCTTCACCAGGGTCTTGTTGGGGAGCCAGTTTAGTTACCAACTGCCCAACCATGAAGCAGGTTGTACTGGGTTTCATGGTACCAGTAGCAGGCAGAAGCCTGACCTGACAGAATTGATCAGTACCATTTCATTGTAAATTCATTATCAACTAGACTTTTGCTTGTTTCAAGAACCAAAGAAATAAGTTCTGATATATATTTTTTAATTACAAGAAAAGAGGCTTGACTATGAGAAAGGAAGTATTATTCATGCTTAATTCTTTAACTAATTACACCAGCTCACAAATTTCTCCACCAACTTTTAGATTAATTTATTTTGTTTTAGAGAAAGAACAGAATCATTTTTGTTAGCAAACTGTGCTCGTAATCGATTTAATGTTTTACCTGTGAAAAAGCATTTTTACATGCTTTGTTCATACATTGATGCATTATTTGATATTGCTCATACCATTATTGTATAGATTTCATTTAATTTCTTGTAATGTCTGCTGAAGTGGACCAGGTTTTAATGGGATTCATACAGCCCATCTAATTTTAGTGCATTTTTTGGGGGGGTGGGGTGGGGTGGGGGGGAGACTTGCTGACAAAGTTAAATTACGCTGTCTACTTGAGTCTTTTGACTGATCATGTACAACTGATTAAAGTGCATCTTACAGTTATTTCATCCTATGATGTAAACATGAAATCAGTGAATTGTAAAAACTTCTCAAGTGTATTGGATGCATCTTGGGGGGGGGGGGGGGGGGGGGGAGAAAGGAAAGAAGAATGTACGAGTCTGTAAATGAGTATTGATGCCAACACAATAATTTAAGCAGTTGCTAATCCTAAATTTGAGATAATGGAATTCAGTATGTCAAAATACAGAGGGCTGTTGAAATTTTCGCAATTATATATCATACAGGTTATATTTTCACAATAAACCAAGGCTGATAATATCATTAAATAGAAAGACATTAATATTGATTTTTAAAATAATTTCAGATATTTATTCATTTGCTAATTGACTTCACTCATTTTGTTTTGTTGATAAGATTCTGTGACCATAATTTCCTACCATGCTATGTCAATTTACTCCTCTTGTTTTAACTCATGAAATACTTAGTTCACTAATCTTGATTTTCTAATAAAAATTATCTCCTAATCTGTTCATTTGCTAGGCTGCCTTTTGCAATTAACCATACTAAATGGAAGCATCTGATTGATTAAGCTGTTGGTATTTAGTACTGTCTAAATTAAGATATATCTCCTATTTTATTAGCAGCTTCATTATACGTAACAGCTATTTTAATCTTATAAAAGCATTTTAACATTTTAGCATTTCACATTTATGCGAATGCAATGTTTATAAATTATATAACTCAAAACTAAATTACACAATAGTATGAAATGTAAATAAATATGCTATATTTTATAAAATCCATATAATATTTTGTCTGTGATGGACTGAAATCCTGTCTTGTATCCTTAGTCGCTTCACGCCACAAACACTGGCCTGGTGAGCCTCTGGGCTTCAGACAGACTATAGATACCAGAAAAGGATAAGAATGGTTATTTTCTGAGATTTACCATTCCATTAATCAGGTCATATTTTTGAGAAATAAATATGCATGTATCTATGTTTTTGTATGTGTTGATTTGACCTGTGGTTAATTGGTAGGATTTCTTTCCTAACCTCAATAAAAGTCTTTGTAATCCTACATTTAAATATGTTTATGGCTTACTCAGGAGGATGGGCTGAACCAATGGTCTTTGATCATCCTCTGAGGATGACATGAGCCAATGGTTTTGGAAGTCTTCTGAGGACAACCCGAGACAATGACCTTTGTAACTCCTCTGAGGACAACCTGAGTCAATAGTCTTTGCAAGTTCTTTGAAGATGGTATGATATTTTGGTTTCTATACATAGCTTGAACTTTAAGCTTGTATCTGGTTTAGATTAGGTATACTGTGTCCCTACATGTGGTAAGAAGTGACTAAAAGGGTTGATGCCAACTTGGGCTTCCATCTGTAAAATATTGTCTCAGAAAGTATCCCTTAATCAATACTAAGTCTGGCATGAGGCCTACAAGGCTAAATTGTGCTTTAACAAGGAAGATGGCTTTAAAATCGTTCTTGTATATAACTTGAACAATTGTAAATTGGTGAGTGTAGAGAAACTGGAAAGGTTTCTAGAGCGTTGGTGTTGTGTGAACAGGGTATATATATATATTTATATATATGTAGAGGGGATGCACTAGATAGAGGTAACTATAGAGGTATAAAACCAGGTAATGAAAGTAACAGAAAGAGTCGTAGCACACACAACACTGTAAAGTGGTCGTGTAGGTGTCACGATAAAAAGCACCCAGTAGTCACTGTAAATTGAAGTTGATGTTGGGAAGGCATCCAGCTACAGAAACTAAGCCAGAACCAGACCAGTATGAACAAGACATGGTCACCTGATCTAGGATTGCCCACGACAGGACAATCCTGCCTAACCCATGCTAGCGTGGAAGATAGAGGTGATGTTGACATGTGCGTATATACGCAAATATGTATATATAGACCATGTGTGTATATTTGTATATAACATCCAGCCTACACTGTAAAGCACCCAGCCCACACTGTAAAGTGGACATGTAAAAAAAACGGCAAAAAGAGGACCTTAGTCGTTGTCATGTTGACTTTGAGACCCTTTCTTTCTAGTCCCTGCTTCCAAGTTTGGAATTTATTCTCTAGTTCTACCATAGATTCAGCTATGAGTGCGAGGTCATCAGCATACAGGAGTTCCCATGGGCATCCAGTCTTAAACTCCTCCGTTATTGCCTGCAGGACTATGATGAACAGGAGAGGGCTAAGAACAGAGCCCTGGTTGACCCCAACCTGTACGCTAAATTCCTCGCTATACTCATTGCTAATCCTAACTTTGCTGACTGCTCCCCTCCCTATACATGGCTTGTACAGCTTTCACAAGCCATTCATCTACTCCTAGTTTTCTAAAACCCCCCAAATTACAGCACGTGGAACTCTGTCAAAGGCTTTCTCAAGGTCGACAAATGCCAAGTAGAGTGGCTTACTTTTAGCTAGGTACTTTTCCTGTAATTGCCTCACAAGGAAGAGGGCATCAGTGGTGCTCTTCCTGGTACAAACCCAAATTGCATCTCGTCTAGTTTCACCCGGTCCCTAATCAACTGTGCTATAACTCTTTCTGTTACTTTCATGACCTGGTCCATCAACTTTATACCTCTATAGTTTCCTCTATCTAGTGCATCGCCTTTACCTTTGTAGCAGTTGACAATGATGCTACTGCACCAATCTTTTGGTATGACACCTTCTAGTATTACCTGGTTAACAATACGTGTGGTTATAGTGTGGCCTACAGACCCAGATGCCTTCAGCATCTCGGCAGCTATACCCGATGGACCGGTTGCCTTCCCCATCTTCATATCTTTGATTGCCTTACTTACTACACTGCTGCTGACTTGTACTGCTGGCCCCTCTATAGGGTCTACTTGGGGTAGGGTCTCTTCTTCCCATGCATTCTCCTCATTTAGTAATCTATCATAATGACTCTTCCATGCATCTTTCTTCTCAGCACTTGTGAAGGCAAGCTCACCTTTATCATTCCGGATACACTTCTCTCCAATGACATCACAACTCTCTCTGACACACTGCCTCGCAATCTTGAACACCTCCTGTTTCTGGTCCTCACGTTGCAAAACATGCTTGAATTTTCTATCCTCTGCTTCCCTCCTAGCTAAGTATACTTGTCGCCTAGCTTCCCTCTTGGTCTCTATGTAATGTACCCTGCTCCCCCCCATTCTTCCATTCTTTCCATGCCTGTCTCTTGGCCTTAACTGCTTCATCTACCTTATTGTTCCACCACCAAGTCACTCTCCTCCTGCTTGAGGTCTTACTCCAGCCACAGACCTCATCTGTCGCCTCTAGTAAATTATTTTTTAGGAACTCCCAGTTCTCTTCTACATTAAATGTCTCTATCTGTTCTTCTTTACTGTCGTAGGCGTTGAGTAAAATATCTTTAAATCTGTTACTGGTTGAGGGGACTTTCAGCTTCCAGATCTTTCTTCTCCAGGTTGGCCTCTGTTTCCAGATTCATCTAGTTCTCACCGTGAGGTCGATGCACCCTTTTGGCTGTATTACATTACAGACAAGCAAGCCATCACAGAGTGTTAGTAGTATATAGATATATATTGAGTGTTTGTGGAATGAAGTCTGAGAAGACAAATCAGAGTAGTATTCGATTCATGAGGTTGCAAAGTAAACTCCATATCCACACAGCCATGCTTTTTTTGTTTACAATATTGTCATAACTTAGAACGTTTTTCTATGAAAGTAATGAAAATTGAAAACAACTTTAGATGTATAATATTTTATTTAATCTGTGTAAGAAGTATAATAAATATTAAGAGTAAAAATCAAATCTCTAAAGTGTTTACAGCCTGTATTTCAAATCACAGTTTAATATAGTATGCAAAGTGCTCTTATATATATATCATCATCATCATCATCACCGTTTTATGTCCGTTTTTCCATGCTAGCATGGGTTAGATGGGTTGTCCTGTTGTGGGCAGTGTCTGGTTGGCTGACCATGTCTTGCTCATACGGGAACTGATTCTGGCTTGATTTCTACAGCTGGATGCCCTTCCTAACACCAACCTCATTTACAGTGAGTGCTGGGTGCTTTTTTTTTGCTGTGGTGCCTTTTTTTTGCTGTGGCGCCTATCATTCCACATTGCAGTGGAATGATAAGGATCCCAGCCCTATTCTCTCATTTCTACAGTTGAGTAAACTGGAGCAATGTGAAAATAAAGTGTCTTGCTCAAGGAAACAACATCACCCGGTGTGAGAATTGAACCGTGTGATGTGTTGTTTCCTTGAGCAAGACACTTTATCTCACATTGCTCCAGTTTACTCAACTGTAGAAATTAGATGATAGGACTGAGGTCCCTATCATTCCACTGCAAAGGGGTCGTGGAGGCGCCACGGCAAAAAAGCACCCAGCACTCACTGTAAATGAGGTTGGTGTTAGGAAGGGCATCCAGCTGTAGAAAGGAAGCCAGAATCAGTTCCCGTCCCACCCTTGCAAGCAGGGAAAAACAGACGTAAGAATGATGATGATATATATATATATATATATGTGTGTGTCGGGTTCAATCAGGGGTAACCACTGTAAGTAAGGTATTCAATTTCCTTCGAATGAAACAGTTCTAGTCCTGTAGAAGCCATTTCTCTCTCTCTCTCTATATATATATACAACATAGATAACAATTAAATTTTTGTTTAATGCATTTAATTGCTAACGATCGTTTCTTCCAGACAAACGTCTGGAATCATCAGAACATATAAAATGTTAAAACAAATAAATTCCTAAACTCACTGTTTATAAAGGATAATATTGAAACACCGAATATGGCACAACAGCAACAACATCAAATTAGTACTACAACTGTCATCACAACTTTAAAGAAAAAGCACCTTAAAATTCATACCTTTGGATTAAGTGTTTGTTTTATATATTTGTTTGAACTGTACAATTCTATACTTATTGCTTACACACTTCACAACTATAAATATTACCACTTTATAAAACTTATTGCATAAATATCTTTGCCTATAACTAATACATTTTATAACAGCTATATATATGTATGTTATCACTATACAATTATCTTACCTTATTGAATGTTCTCTGCTATTATTTATATTCTTGGTATGATATTCTTGATACAATGATTTATAAGTAATATTCCTTGAAGAGCGGACGTAAAATGATGATGATGATGATGATTCCTTGCTTATATCATATAGCTTCAAAACAGCTTCTCTCTATAATACTTTACAATATTTTAAAATACTTTACAATATTTTACTACCTTTTCATTATAATATTCTTTTGCTCATACTCTTCAATATATTGTAACTGACACTAATAATTATAATTAGCCTTCTCAAATATAATGAATCTTAACGTTCTAAGGATTAGGAATCTTAACGTTCTGAGGATTAGGAATTTACTTGTTTTAACATTGTATATGCTCCGATGATTCCAGACCTGTGCCTGGAAGAAATGATCGTCAGCAATTAAATGCATTAAACAAAAATTTGATTGTTATCTATGTTGTATTTCTGCTCTGTAATATATCTGATATTTTACATTGAGCTAATTTTCTTACTGGTAATTAGGTAATGCAAAATATTACCCTTATCTTATTTATGTATATATTATATATATAGGTATAACTATTATTATTATTTCGTTTCTGAATTTGTTTAGCAAGATTCTTTATCTGAAAACGTGTGTTGAAACCGATATTGTTATACTTTGGGAGGGTCATGTTGCCAATAAGAAACACACGCACCAGTTGCTTTCACTTCAATTTATTATAATAAATTTATAAATTTAGGAATTTATAAATTTCCGGTTGGTTGGTTGGTTCCACAACCAGATAGTTGTTTATATATACGCCATTTTGAGAAACAAAATGGCGTAGGACAGATCAAAGGAGAGGCACAAAAACAAAGAAAAGAATCCCCAGTCACTGAAGAGGTCACAATGTGTGACGAAAGAACTTTGACAATATATAAACAACTATCTGGTTGTGGAACCAACCAACCAACCGGAAATTTATAAATTCCTAAATTTATAAATCTATTATAATAAATTGAAGTAAAAGCAACTGGTGCGTGTGTTTCTTATTGGCAACATGACCCTCCCAAAGTATAACAATATTATTATTATTATTATATATTTATATATCACCATCATCATCGTTTAATGTCGATCTTCGATGCTAGCATGCATTATCTATGTGTGTGTGTGTGTAACGGCTGAGCAGCCTAATTTGCATATCGAGTGAGTTCAGTCGGCTGGGCACACCGAAAACGATAAATGGAATAGAATGAAATGAAATTTCATTTCTCACTCTTAGTACGGCACTTACTTAAATGTAAGTATGTATGTATGTATACGTACATACATATATGTATACAGACGTACAGTAGTATGTATATACATACATGCACACATATATATATGCACGTATCGGTTTACCGAACATTTATTATAATGCTCGGTTTGTTTGTTTGTAAACAAACAAACAGCCCGAATTATGCCGTACAGTGTTTAGGCAACCACGTCACCTTTTTGTTCAACACTGACACAGGAACGATGTACTAGTTTCAAGCTTATTAACTATCGTCAGCATCGTATACCTTCCGGCCAGATGGTTGAATGTCTGAAAGTATATACTTTCCTTATGCTCACTCGATATGCAAATATACTCACTCGATATGCAAATTAGGCTGCTCAGCCGTTAATATGCATAAGGAAAGTATAAACTTTCAGATGTTCAACCATCTGGCAGGAAGGTATACGATGCTGACGATAGCTAATAAGCTTGAAACTAGTACATCGTTCCTGTGTCAGTGTTGAACAAAAAGGTGACGTGGTTGCCTAAACACTGTACGGCGTAATTCGGGCTTTGTTTGTTTGTAAACAAACCGAGCATTATAATAAATGTTCGGTAAACCGATACGTGCATATATATATGTGTGCATGTATGTATATATATACATACTACTATACATCTGTATACATATATGTATGTACGTATACATACATACATACTTATATTTAAGTAAGTGCCGTACTAAGAGTGAGAAATGAAATTTTGTTTCATTCTATTCCATTTATCGTTTTCAGTGTGCCCGGCCGACTGAACTCACTTGATATGCAAATTAGGCTGCTCAGCCGTTAATATGCATAAGGAAAGTATATACTTTCAGACGTTCAACCATCTGGCAAGAAGGTATGCGATGCTGACGATAGCTAATAAGCTTGAAACTAGTACATCGTTCCTGTGTCTGTGTTGAACAAAAAGGTGACGTGGTTGCCTAAACACTGTACGGCGTAATTCGGGCTGTTTGTTTGTTTACAAACAAACCGAGCATTATAATAAATGTTCGGTAAACCGATACGTGCATATATATATGTGTGCATGTATGTATATATATATATACATACTACTGTACGTCTGTATACATATATGTATGTACGTATACATACATACTTACATTTAAGTTAGTGCCGTACTAAGAGTGAGAAATTAAATTTCATTTCATTCTATTCCATTTATATATATATATATATATATATATATATATATATATATATATATATATATATATATATATATATAACTCCATTTTATGTCCTAAATGCAAAGTATGGGTGCATAAAAGATGTAGTGGGATCACAGGTAAGCTAACTAAGAACATAGATTTTACATGTGGCCGGTGCTCTGGTGCAATAAGTAGCAGCAAGTGCCCACAAACTACTAGCTCTTTCAATTGCGCAGAGGGTTCTATAGAAATAGTGGACAGCTTCCGTTACCTGGGCGATAAAATCAGCAGTGGGGGAGGGTGCTCTGAAAGTACTGTAGCTAGAGTCAGAACTGGTTGGAAAAAGTTCAGAGAGCTTATACCACTATTAGCTGCTAAAGGGTTCTCACTAAAAATGAAAGGCAGGTTGTACGATGCCTGCATACGAACAGCAATGCTGCATGGCAGTGAGACCTGGGCATTGTGTGCAGAGGATATACGCAGACTAGAGAGGAACGAAGCTTGCATGCTCCGCTGGATGTGTAACAGTAATATACGTGAACGGCAAAGCATAAACGAACTAAGGAATAAATTAGAGATAAGAGGGATCAGATGTTGTTTACTCGAGAGAAGGCTACGTTGGTATGGACACGTGATGCGCATGAAAGTCGATAGCTGTATAACAAAGTGCAGGGCAATAAAGATAGACGGTAGTCACGGAATAGGCAGACCTAGAAAAACCTGGGACGAGCTGATAAACTCCGACATCACACACTTACACCTCTCCAAGACAATGTCACTGGACCGAGACCTTTGACGGTACTCAGTAACAGAGAAGACCCGCCTTACCTAAATATATAGTAAAACCTACTCCAGCCAGTAGGCATCTCTAACAAAATACACCCCGTCCCACCACCCCCACCCCCACCCGATCCACACCACCCCGTTCTATGTAAAGTTATGTTGGTGCCGCGCCATCGAGGCCGAAACAAATGAGATCATGTAGGTGTCACGACAAAAAAACACACAGTCCACGCTGTAATGTGGCCGTGTAGGCAACACGGTAAAAACCTCCCAGACCCACACTGTAAATGTGGTTGGTGTTAGGAAGGGCATCCAACTGTAGAAAACCTGCCAGACAGTCCTATACGAGCAAGACAATCACTCTTGCCTCAAGTGGGACTACCCCCGTCCAAACCCATGCAAGCGTGGAACACGGACGTTAAACGTTGATGATGATGATGATGATGATGATATATATAAATAAAGCATATGGCTTAGTGGTTAGAGCATTGGGCTTGCAATCGGAAGGTTGTGAGTTCAATTCTCAGACCGTGTGATGTGTTGTTTCCTTGAGCAAGACACTTTATTTCACATTGCTCCAGTTTACTCAGCTGTAGAAATGAGATGACAGGGACTGGGGTCCCTATCATTCCACTGCAAAGTGGATGAGTAGGCGCCATGGAAAAAAAGCATCCAGCACTCACTGTAAATGATGTTGGTGTTAGGAAGGGCATCCAGCTTTAGAAATCAAGCCAGAATTAGTTCTCGTATGAGCAAGACAAAGTTAGCCGACCGGACACTGCCCATAACAGGACAACCCGTCTAACCCATGCTAGCGTGGAAGAACGGACGCAAAACGATGATGATGAGGATGATATAAAATAATACAAGGACAATTTGTTAAGCTTTCATTACGTTTATTGATGACGCACGTTTAGTTATTGTTCATTCAGCAGAGGTCCGGCAACTTTTGATTCTAGAGTCGTGCTAGGTCGATACAGATTGAACCTTGAACTGATCAATAGAGAAACGCGTGTCACCAATCAATAAAGGTAATGACGGCTTAACATTTGTCCTTGTAATACCCTCTGTCTAACTCTACACCTCGCCACTGACAGGAACCTACAGTAAGTTTGTTACACTCCCTGGATATTTATATATTATCATCATCATCACAGTTTTATATCCGTTCTTTCACGCTAACATGGGTTAGACGGGTTGTCCTGTTATGGGCAGTGTCCGGTCAGCTGACCTTGTCTTGCTCATATGAGAACTGATTCTGGCTTGATTTCTACAGCTGGATGCCCTTCCTAACACCAACCTCATTTACAGTGAGTGCTGGGTGATTTTTTGCTGTGGCACCTCCATGACCACTTTACAGTGTGGGCTGGGTGCTTTTTTGCCTTGGCACCTCCACACCAACTTTACAGTGTGGGCTGGGTGTTTTTTTGCCGTGACACCTCCATGACCACTTTGCAGTGGAATGATAGGGACCCCAGTCCCTATCATCTCATTTCTACAGCTGAGTAAATTGGAGCAATGTGAAATAAAGTGGAAACAACTTGTACTTACTTGTACTTGTGTCGACATTCACCCTGGACGGATTGAGCCGGCTTCTTCCCTTGTCCTGACGGCATCCCAAACCATGGCAGCCTACGCACGATGGTCCCAGGCTAGGTCACTTGAGATAGCGAGCCAGTCACGGTTCTATCGGCGCAGGCCGACCACCTGCTGACCTGAGAGTTCGGAGAGGTCCTCCTTGATCGTTGTTGCCCAGGTCTTCAGCTGTCCGCCAACGCACTTGCGCCATTTAGGGAGTGGAGGTGGTAGGAGAACATCACGGATCAGTTCACCCTCAGTGTGCCGGGCTGCGTGACCAAATCATCTCAAGCACCGTTGCAGAAGTACTGAAGGAAAGGGTCAAGCATTCAGGCGAAGATGAAGACTGGCGGTAGGTACCCGATCAATGCGTCGGCAGCGAAGAGTGCGACGGAGACAGTCATTGTCGAAGACCTCCAGCCCTCGTTGATCGACTACTCTCATAGGCCATGTTTCACAGCCAAAGAGGAGGACTATCCTCAAGGAGACAACACATCACCCGGTCTGAGAATTGATGAACTCACAACCTTTCGATTGCAAGCCCAATGCGCTAACCACTAAGCCATGTGTGTGTGTGTGTGTGTGTTTATATATACATATTTATATATATATATATATGTTTATATATATACATACAATGTAAATGACAATCAAAGAGTGTTTAAAACATTTAATCACTTACAATCGTTTCATCCTAGCACAAGGCCAGAATCATCAGAGTAGATAACAAAAGTCAAACACAAATATAATATCAAAACTTTGTCACAAGAACATTAGGAGGATACATAATATGGGAGGCTAGATAAGCATAAGTATCAAGATTTATATAAGATAATAGAGGCAGAAGTAGCATATGAATAAGAGCATATAAATGCAATAAAAATTAGGAGCAGATAAAAGCATTAGTAATAAAAAAATAAAAAAAACATACTGTTACAGAAAAATTATTAGACATGTTGCTAGAGAAAAGGTAAGTACAGTGAAAAACATATATCTTAAGTAGTTAAAAAATTTAATAAGAGAAGGCATACAATTCAAATATAAATTTTAAAATATATATTTAAAAATACATCTCCAAAAAATATTTTTAATAATGCCTTTAAAAATGTTCGACTATGTAATTCAGTCATAGTAATTATTATTCAAACCATCCAAAGGAGTAAACAGAATCATCAAAGTAAAAAAATCAAATATTGATTGAAGTGTTATCAAGACACATCATCTAAAAGTACCACATAGTTGAATAGAGGAGACAAAATCATATATCATTGAGCGTACAGAGCATCAATCTTAACTTGGAATTTAAAAATTTTTATCCTTAAAAAAACGGTTAAGACGAGATAAATAAAGGGCAGGTAATTTATGTAAGACATTCTATATATTAGAGAGTTACTAAATAATTAATAAGGAAAAATAGAAATATTTAGTATGTAAAGATGTATCGACTTAAACATTTTTTTCAAGGTTAAGGATTATAGAACTAGAGAATTTAAAAAATAATAAGTTTACAAAATACAGATAAAAAGATTAATTATATATACTTAAAATGTTATGCAATATTAAAGGATAAAGAATTATACTAGTTAATTATACAAGTATTGAAAAGATACTACTAAATAAAAATAAAGGGTTGTTATATTAGCAAACATAAATATAAGTGGGGCTTGTTTAGAAACAAAGTAATAAGTTGCCTAAATGTGAAGGGGTGGTTATAATAAATTGTAATCGCAATAGAAAGGATCACTATGTATTCTCCTCTAAATATAGTTTTTTTTCAAAGAATCCCCATTCTTTAAATCCATCAACTAATGACCTCCACCCATCCAAGTCACCTCCTTCCCTACCACTAAAAAATGTATAAATACCACCATATCACATCGACAGTTGGCTTTTTTGATGATTTCCTTCAAATGAAACAGTTCTAGTCCTGTAGAAGCCATTTCTATATTAAATATTTATGTTTATATATATATTTTTTTTTCACCTATTAATCAACAAAAGAAAGATTCTGACATTGTACTTTTTACACTTGTTTCTTTTGATGTAACACTTGAGTGTTTGTTGTCAGAGAGTCCTAGTAAAA
Source organism: Eledone cirrhosa (assembly GCA_964016885.1). Lineage (NCBI taxonomy): Eukaryota > Metazoa > Mollusca > Cephalopoda > Octopoda > Eledonidae > Eledone > Eledone cirrhosa. Next base: position 33,128,563 of record OZ024758.1, on the reverse strand, counting down.
CAACCAATCTATAACTACAATATTTTTTCTTCTCCAACTTCTCTTTGTGTGTATAATAGCTAGATATATATATAGTATTAATATATATCTGTACATGCATACACTTGTTTCCCATAGGGTTTTATAGGAATGGCTTAGTTTCCATTTCATATTCCATCGTGTCTTTTGTTAGTCATTGAAGTATTTTCTTGCTTCAGGAAATGTTCACTTAGGAAATCAACTCATTATTATAGATTAAATAGCAACAAAATGAAGCTCACTGGGCAGCAGCAGCCACATTTGCAATTTAAAGCTGTTTTGGTTTCACAATACTTTGACAGATTCAGACATGTTCAATTTTCTAGGGTTTTTTTTCATTGATTTCTAGATATTGTGTGCTTATAACCAGCCATATGTCTCTTTAAAGTTTTTTTTTTTTTTTTTTTTTCGTTTTTGCCAAATATTATTTGTCCTATTTTCTAATGTTAATTTTCAATATTATATATTCTACATCATCTGATGTCAAAGACTGACTAAATCAGATGCCCCTCTCCCTCCTCTCACCATGAAAATGAAGTCAACAGACTAAAATGTTGTTTGTCAGTATTGCAGTGTTTACTTTTTTCATAAGTTATTGTTAAAATCATTATTCTATGCATGGGTTTCTTTTTAATTAGAATAAAGTATTAACCCTTTAGTTACCAACTTGGCCAAAACCAGCTCTGGTTCTATGAAATAAAACCATTTTAAAGGTTTCCAATTTAAATTAAAATCTTTGCACTTAATTTTATATAAGAACTTTACTATCTCAGTAATGAAATAATTAGTAACTTTAATAAAGCCCTCAGAATTCTTTATTGATTAATTAAAATAGTGTAATACATTAGAAATGAGTTATGAGAGGGTTAAATTTTCTTTAAATATTATTTAATCCTTTTGTTACCAACCCAGCCAAAACCAGCTCTAGTTCTATGAAATAAAATCACCCATTTTAAAGGTTTCCAGTTTAAACTAAAATCTTCCAAAATAATTTTATATTATAACCTTATATTAAGTTAATATCTTAGTAATGAAATAATTAATAATTTTAGTAAATCCTTCAAAATACTTCAGTAATTAATCAAAACAGTGTATTTCATTAGAAACTCAGTGAAGAAAGAGTTAAATATAAAGACTTTTAGATGTGATATAGTCATAATGCTATTTTGAAATTTCAAGAATGTCTTGCTCATGTTATTTCATGTGGTACAGGATGTTAAGGGCTAATCTTTGTATAGACCTATCAGCTATTTATGGTTTATTAATGACTTTTTGAAAGAAAAACGAATTGGTGAACAATTTTAGCCATGTGAAATATATGCCATGTTTATAGCTGAGTTTTGTTTGTGTGACCTTGCTTTCTTTAGATATATGTTAGCTTTGCGTTGATACTATTGATTCATATCAGAATCAACCACATTACATAAAAATATTTTGATACAAGCAAGAGTTTTCACATCAAACACTCAGAATATATTTAATTCTGAAATTTATCATTTAAATGCTTATTATGTAATTGATACATTTAGAAGTTTAATATAATAATTATTGTAATAATAAGTTACATTGTTTAAAATTATTTTTCTGTAAAGATTTTCCCACGTGAGCCTTGGGCAATAATTATGTTTTATAAATGTTGAAATCTGCTTGTTTTGTGGGATTATTTTCTGTGAGACGATACTCACTCCATAAACAAGTAAACACAGCATAACCAAATGGTTAATAAGTTCATTTTGCAATCACTAAGTCTCAGGTTCAATCCCAATACATGGTATCTTGGGCATATATGATCACGTAAGTCCTGGGGGTGTCACAGGGTGCCATATTGACATGTGGCATTTCTAGCACATTTTAAAATTTGGCCATGTCCTTGCCACTCCAGGTCTGAATACAACAGATTTCTTCTAAAGAAGGATAAAGAGTGAGAGAATGGCAGCAAGAGAGATACATAGAGATGTGGGCCTCCAAGTCCATCTCAGACATCAGAGGTCTGCTTCAGTACTGATTCATTAAATGATGATGATAATGGTGATCCATCCATCTATCTACCTATCCCTCTATCTATCTATCTGGCATGTATGCAGATTCCCTGAAGGGGAGGTGACCACAGAAGGTACTCAATATGTTGATAGAGTATAAGCATTTTTATTTTGTAGAGAATTGACTTCTACAAGACTAGAAATGTTTCATTCATGTGAAACAGTTGACATCGCTGTGATTTGAACTGGTGGCAAAGAGAGTCAAAACAAATGCCCCAAAGTACTTTCGCACTGCCCTAATAACTCTGCCAATCCACCACAATTTGTACCAACAAAATGGCAGTTTATCTCAAATGAGGCAAGGAAGGAGAGTAAATACCAATCCATAGAAACAGAATGATATTATTGAATAGTAATCTTACTAACTATAAGTCATTAAACTACAATGTACCTGTGCAACTCTTGCTAGAAGGGAAAACAGACATTAAATAATAATAATAATAATAATAATAATATTGATGATGATGATGGACCAATAATTTTCACATTAAAAATATCTTATTATTTTTAATTTGCAACTTTTATAATCCTGTTTATTTGTTCTTGAGACAATTATTTATCGCAAAAAAATTATTTCAGCTTGATATTTAAATTAAACTTATGATAATAATGTTGCACAGATGTCTTGTATGAGATGACTATCCCTTGACAAAGTGGAGTAATCATCATACTAGTAAACAAAACACACAGCACACCTGAATTTTATATATATATATAGTTATATAAATAGGTGGCGAATTGGCAGTCGCTAGAACGTCGGATGGAATGCCTTGTGGTATTTGTTCTGGATCTCTGCTTTCTGAGTTCAAATTCCGCCGAGGTCAACTTTGCCTTTCATCCTTTTGAGGTTGATAAAAAAAAGTACCAGTCTACTACTGGGGTCGATTCTTCCTCTATATCTCTTTCTCATTTCCTCTCTCTCTCACTTTCTATCTTTCTCTGGAAGAAATCTGCTGTACTCAGGTCTGGAGAGGAATGGGCTCTGCCAGGCTTAAAATGCCCAAGAAATGCTGTATGTCAATACGGCACCCCTACGACTCTATCAGGAGTTATGGGGTCATACATACACAGTTATATAATGATGATGATGACAAAAAGTATGTAGACCAACACATTCATTTTAATGAATCTTCATTTAAGATACTGGTTTGCAAATAGTTCAAACTGTTGGTTTACTGTAGGATACTTTTTCCAATGTTAACTGAGCATGGATGAGGAGAGTAACTAAAGATAAGAGAAGCAGAAAAATGTGCCTTAACATCTAGACTCAGTAATCAATACCTTATCTTCAACAATATGCATTCATATGAATACATGCACACTCATAGAAATTTATAGAGTTGTAACAAAAACAGTTATTTTTACTTTATACTTCACTTTGATCTTAGCGAAAAGGCTGAGAAGCAATATACTTTATACTTTAGTCCAATAGAACCACCCTCTTAAACCATACTTTCAGAATTGATAGCAGAATACTTCAAAGTGGCTGCAAATTGGCAGAGTCGTTAGAACATTAGTTAGAATGCTTTGTGGTATTTGTTCTGGTTCTCTGAATTCAATTCCCACCCAAGTCACTTTTGTCTTTCATCCTTTTGATGTCAATTGATAACATATCAACCAGTCCAGTACTGGGGTTGATACGTCCTTTAGATCAGTGGTCACCAACCTTTCCGACCTCACAGACCACCAAATTCATAATTTTAAATCCTGTGGACCACCGATATGAACTTTTCTAAAAAGACAAATACATTAAATTTTTTCTGTGGACCACCATTGGTCAGCAGACCACTAGTTACCAACCACTACTCTAGATATCTTTTTCACTTTTGTTGTCTCACTCTGTTTTTCTCTAGAACAAATCAAGTGTTTCAGATCTGGAACAAGATCGGCTCAACTAAGTTAAAATGCTCAAGACATGCTGTATATCAATCTGGTACCTATATAACTCCATCAGGAGTTAGGGATCTATGGCAGGGCACTCAAGACATGCTGTATTTCAATCTGGTACCTATATAACTCCATCAGGAGTTAGGGATCTATGGCAGGGCACTCAAGACATACTGTATATCAATCTGGTACCTATATAACTCCACCAGGAGTTAGGGATCTATGGCAGGGCACTCAAGACATGCTGTATATCATTCTGGTACCTATATTAGAGAACCATGACATGGCATACTTCAAAGTACTTTTACCACTGATATTCTATGGGAACCCACAAACTATTTACAAACACTTTGCAGCTGGTTAGTTATAAAAACTAAACAGTTTTACAACAACAAAAATCTAACATTTTGACCAAGAAAACAATTTAAAGGGTATGATAGTTCTTCATAGTTAGCTATGGATAGAAGAAAGAAGAGCCAGGAACAGTTCACAGTTCAGTTGAGTTAAAAGCTAACGTAGTTCCATTTACAAGATATTAGAGACTCTAAAATACTATAGGGAAATTCTAATCTTCTAAATAGTCATTATAAATACTAGCATGTGTAGTGTGTATATTGATATTATACGCAAGTATATATACAATATACATCAAATAAAATCGTAATTGACAATATAAACAGAAATTGAACAAAGACTACGTTACACTGTCTTCTGTAATCGGTAAAGTAATCCATGATACATTAAAAAAGACGATATTATATATAAACTGCATTAGGAGAAAATTAGTGACAGAAAATGAGTGTTTATTTAAGTGATCGCCACCGCAAGTGTTGACATCACACACTCTCTCTTTCTCTATATATGGTAGTTGAAGTGGTGGTGGTGGCAACGATTTACCGGAAGTGCAATTTTGAAAAGAAGTCAATTTTAAATTATTTATTTTTACGAAATTGAGTAGATAAATTATGTAATATTCATTCATTATTTATTCAAAGTAATCAAACTTATTTTACTAACTCGATTAAAAAAAAAAAAAATGGACGCAGCCCCGCAGACCTTCCTTTATTATAGTTTAGATTTAATTCGCCTTCAAATATTCAACCAAACATAAAATTCTGTTAATAAAACTAAGTTGCCAACAAACATTAGAAATGCGTGTGTGTGTTTATGCAAGTTTCTCAGTTCGTGTGTGTTTGCCTGCAAGCTTGTGCATGTGTGTATGTGCGTGCATGCAAGCTTGTGTGTGTGTGTACATGCAAGCTTGTGTGTGTGAGAGAGTATGTGTCTATTTTAGAATTGGTTAAAACTATATGTAAAGAAATTATACTATAACATATTTGATTAAAAAATATATTTAAAAATGTAAAGTTTTAATAAGAAGGATTAAATGAAGTTTACAAATATGAATACAATAACTTAGGAGCAGGGGCTTAGATGTGCCTCAGTGTGTGTCTGTGAAACACCAGGTCCAAACACAAAGGAACCAAACTCTCACTGCCTCTGTCTCTCCCACTCTCCCCATCTCTCACTATTATGAGCAAATGGTGGGGTGGGGTGGGGGAGCATGTGTTAGGCAACTCGCGGCCCTGGTGGACAGAATAGTGAAGGCGTTTCCCTGGAGGATGGTGAGAGAGACACGGTGGAAGAGCTATTCCAGCTCACAAGGCTCATACCTATGGGTAGCCAGCTCTGTGTTGATGGTGGTGAGTAGGGAGGTGGCCCCAGGGGCCAAGGACATCAGAAGTCTCCACTTTTATGGGGTGTTGATGGTGGTAAGTAGGGAGGTGGCCCCAGGGCCAAGGAATCAGAAGTCTCCACTGCTATGGGGTGTTGATGGTGGTGAGTAGGGAGGTGGCCCCAGGGCCAAGGATATCAGAAGTCTCCACTTCTATAGGGTGTTGATGGTGGTGTGTAGGGAGGTGGCCCCAGGGCCAAGGACATCAGAAGTCTCCACTTCTATAGGGTGTTGATGGTGGTGTGTAGGGAGGTGGCCCCAGGGCCAAGGACATCAGAAAACTCCACTGCTATGGGCTCGACCATAAACCTGTTGGAGAACAACCGATATTTAGTGAGTTTACTCTCCTCAGCCCGAAGTGTAGCAGAGCCTGTGTTAGTCGCAGACTGCACCAGGTTGCTGCTGGAGAATGTATCACTGCATGTGGCATCCCAGATGTGGGGTTTATGATTGCAGAATGAGATGGTCATGCCGTCTGGCCTTTTGCCATCCCCTCAATCCAGCCCCACCAGCTCGAGCTGGGAGGGGAAGCCTGCAGCATCCAAGCCGTGCATTATGATTTCATTAAGAGCGGCATGGTGTGGAAGGTGGCTGGCACTATAGCAACAGGAATGTGGGTGGAGGCCGGCACTATAGCAACAGGAACGTGGGTGGAGGCCGAAAGAGTCTATGGTGGATCTACAGTGACATTTGTTTGACTTGCAGATCTGGAGGCCAAGCCTCAGGTAAACCCCGATGTGCAGACTATCATTATCCGCCAGTAGAGAAGGAGGTTAAGTCATTGATCCAGGTACCACTGTGGGGTTGCGAGGCTGTGCGAAATCATGTGAGGCGTTGCTGGTCGAGCTGGTGTGCTGGCCTGTCTGAGGCCAGGTTGCACTGGATGGCAGCCCATATGCTCTGGGGAGACTTGACATCAGCAAGGAGAGAAGGAGGAGGGACGTTTACTGGGCTAAGTCCAAGCTGGTTCCACATATCGCAGGTGGCCTCACGTTCCTCGATCCCAGGGGATTCCATTGGGTTTAGGAGAACCTTATTGATGAGGTTACCAATGAAAGAAACACCGGCAAAGCCACTGAGATCAGGCACCAGAGGCCAAGGCCACCATATCTGACAGGTAAAGTGGCTTGTTGTCATCCAAAGTCGTCAAACCTGACGTGCATATCTCCTCAGTTGCCGCTGGGATACAAGTGTCGAGGTCAGCAAGGAAAGATGCGTGGCTGTAGCACGGAGCACTACGAAGGGTATAGAAGAGCTTTGGCATGGCGAAGCAGTTCCTCAACAGGAAGAGTCCTAGATGGGTGTCAATCATGACCAGTCTGCTCATGAGAGTGATGCACTGCTGGAGCCTGGACCTGATGGTGGGGCAGATGGCCGGCAGAAGGATAGGCAACCCTAGGATGAGGATATCCTCTTTAAGGGTCACCTACACCCGGCGGAGAATGGATTGCACATCTGAGATGGCGGCTGCAAAGTCCTCTGCTTCGTGGTTGACATGCACCACCTCTGACTTGGATGAGTTGACGACAAGGGCGATTCACCCCAGAGCAGAACCACCATCCGCAGGTCATGGCAGTCTCCAAAGGCCCGCCCAACATAGCATCCTCCAGGTTCCAACGTTGAAAGGGGCTGTGATACTCCGAGCAATGTGGTCTATACCAAGAGAAAATAGGAGGGGGCTCAAATGGTCACCCTGTTGGACCCCAGTGGCTGAAGGTATGGCTATGTCAGCAGCAAGGAGTATGCTAGGGGCTCCATATGACATTTCTTAGCTACCCACCAGAATTGAGGGATGCCAGGCACCTCATTGTCAAGCTTGACATGAGGAATGTCTTCAACTGCTTACACCATCTGCTGGAGGCCTGCCTCAGCATGCTCCTTGCAGCCTCAGCATGCTCCTTGCAGCCCAAACATGCTCCTTGCAGCTTACACAGTCATACCTGAATACATTTGTGAAACAATTGAGGAAGCATAAAAAAATGTTTTTGTTATTACTGAATAAGGCGAGGGGATTGTCACAACATGCATTGTGACATAGAGTTACGTCCCTTTAAGTTCTGACTTCAAATGCTGTCAAGGTTAACTTTGCCTCTTATCCTTATGAGGTCAATAAAATAAAGTACCTGTAACACACTGGTGTTGATTTAATTGACTTTTCCCTCCCAAAATTGTTGGCCTTGTGCCTAAATCAGAAACCATTATTAGGGGATATTTTGGGGAGCTGATTTTTTTATCTCTACTTTTTTTTTGAGGTGGTTGTTTCATAAAAACAATAAAAATAAAAGAAAAACAAAATGAAGGAAAGGGGCTGTCTATAAAATTGAACCAAGAAAACTGTATTTCCACTGCTGTTTCATGTCTATTGGTTTTAACATCAATAAAATATAATGAATAGAATAAGGGTTACTTCAAAAGGATTTATTTAAGAAGTGTAACTAGAAAATTTTTTAATAAAAAGTACTAAAATAAATTTCCTTTCACAAACAAGCACACAGTTACACACCCTCAAAGAATAAGCCAAATTATTTAAGAAATTAAATGGCTAAATTCATATATATATCAATATTTTACACATATAAATAGCTAACTTGCCCCTATTTATTTTAAACATTTTTTAAAATTTAATCTGAATAGTAAGTGTTGAACATAAGTTCAGTGACAAAGTTATGACAAAAGTAATATTTCTATTTAGTTTATTTTCAAGTATTAGGTGAAGTAAACAATGAAGAAATACCAGGATATGGTATAGTATTAACAAGCAAAGAAATCAGGTTAAGCTTTTGAAAACACTTTACACACTCCTAGTTACACAGAAATACTTCAGTGGAATGGACAAAACCTACAATCACATTATTACTGTTGAAAGTTAGCAAGCTCTCTTTCTTTCTGTCTTTTTCTTCTCACTCACTCAATCCCTCCCTCTCTCTTTCATTTTCTATTTCATTCTCTCTGTCTCTCTCTCACTCACATACTCTTACACACACTCTCTTTTAATCTATTACACATATACACACATGCTGACATACACACACACTAAATAATCCCTTACACACTAAACAGGAATCTAATTAGATAAACATATATATATATATATAATGGACTATATATATATATGATGATTGATGATGATGATTTCATTTTACGTCCGCTTTTCCCTGCTTGCAAGGGTGGGACGGGAATTGATATATATATATATATATATATATATATATAGTACATTATATATACATATATAAATATAGTACATTATATATATATATATAGTACATTATATATACATATATAAATATAGTACATTATATATATATATAGTACATTATATATATATAGTACATTATATATATATATATATATATATAGTACATTATATATATATATATATATATATATATATATATATATATATAGTACATTATATATATATCAAAACACACCCCCGTCCCACCACCTCCACACCACCCCTTTCAATGTAAAGTTATGTTGGTCCCACAACATCCAGGCCGAAACAAATGAGATCGTGTAGGTGTCACGACAAAAAACACACAGTCCACGCTGTAAATGTGGCCGTGTAGGCAACACGGTAAAAACCTCCCAGCCCCACACTGTAAATGTGGTTGGTGTTAGGAAGGGCATCCAGCTGTAGAAAACCCGCCAGACAGTCCACGCTGTAATGTGGCCGTGTAGGCAACACGGTAAAAACCTCCCAGCCCCACACTGTAAATGTGGTTGGTGTTAGGAAGGGCATCCAACTGTAGAAAACCCGCCAGACAGTCCTATGCGAGCAAGACAACCACTCTTGCCTCAAGTGGGAAAACCCCCGTCCAAACCCATGCAAGCGTGGAACACGGACGCTAAACCTGATGATGATGATGATGATGATGATGATATATAATTTGAACTCAGATATAATGTACTTTATATATATATATAATGTACTTTATATATATATATATATATAATGTACTTTATATATATATATATATATATATATATATATAATGCACTTTATATATATATATATATATATATATATATATATATATATATATATATATATAATGTACTTTATATATATATATATATATATATATAATGTACTTTATATATATATATATATATATATATATAATGTACTTTATATATATATATATATATATAAAGTACATTATATATATATATATATATATAAAGTACATTTTATATATATATATATATATATATATATATAAAGTACATTATATATATATATATATATATATATAAAGTACATTATATCTGAGTTCAAATTCCGCCGAGGTTAACTTTGCCTTTCATCCTTATGAGGTCGATAAAATAAAGTACCAGTAATGTACTGGGTATTTGCTGGCCTTGTGCCAAAAGTAGAAACAATTATATATATATATATATATATATATATACTGCGTTTACAGATTGACTTTGTTAGTTTCAGAAGATCCTGTTAAGGGTGAAAGCAACGATTCTTTGCTTAAACTTTAATCTGTTATTTTAATAAATATATATATATTTATTTATATATATATATATATATTTATTAAAATAACAGATTAAAGTTTAAGCAAAGAATCGCTGCTTTCACCCTTAACGGGATCTTCTGAAACTAACAAAGTCAATCTGTAAACGCAGAAGTGGATATTTCAAAAAAACGTTGCAACCGGAGGAAGACAGGAAGACGATACTTTGGTTCGTGGAAACGTTCCCTGGCGAAGAACGGGAAAAAACGAATACAGACTTTAGAATTACGGCCTGCACGCCCAGCCAGTGGGATGGCCTCATCATATGGCTAAAACAGCACGTGCTGTGACCAGCGGTGCCGAATGGCGGCCGACAGACTGGTCGGTCAAGGTGATCAAGGTGATATATGTATATATATATATATATATATGTAATGTACTGTATATATATATATATATATATATGTAATGTACTGTATATATATATATATATATATATATATATATATGTAAAAGAAACCAAAGAACACTTACATACTCAAAATGTTTCATCCATACCGTTGGGTAGGTATCATCAGAGCTTAATAAACACAGTACTGAGTATAAGCTCTACCAAGCTTAGTCACACGAACAATCGGAATACAATAGAGGGTAAAGATAGGGAGATCGGA